>JAUZSU010000094.1:0-11551 GCA_034780255.1 Parotocinclus maculicauda
GTGTGTGTGTGTGTGTGTGTGTGTGTGTGTGTGTGTTTATATATATATATATATATATACACACACACACACACAAGTCAATGCCAATTTAGAGTAATCAATTAACCTAACACACATCTTTGGACTGTGGGAGGAAACCGGAGTACCCAGGAAGGACTCAGGCCTCTCTACCCTGGGATTAAACATGTATTCACTTGTGTTTTCAGTTGTATCTCTGACGCATTTATGTATAATTTGTAAGCAGTGTTCTTAAATTCAAATAATAGCTAAATTAAACTAGTTTATAACTTCGGCTAAACTAAAATGCCATATATATTTACATTACAGTAATATAAAAAAACCACATGTCTATGGTTATGTCTGGTCAATGTACATTTCGCTGTTCTAGATAAACATAATCACATATGCCATTTTGGCTGCCTTTTCTCTGACTTACCTGGATTCCAGAGGAGTTGGACAGCGATACTGACCCTCCTTCTCTCCCCACCTGATACTCCCCGCACATAGTTGTTTCCCACTCGTGTGTTAGCACATTGTCTCAAGCGCAGCTCAGCAATGACATCGTCCACCTGTACAGAACACTTGATCAAGCTTTGGTTTCTATGAAAAACAGAGCACTATTGCTGTTTTAGATGAAACACTGAAAGGATGAGCTGAATTAACTCCTCTTGAAGGAGCAGGAAAGCTTTTGGTTTATGACAATTACTATATAATGAGTTATTTTTGACCATGAAAAAGCCACTCTTGCATCAGAAAGATAACTGTGAGTTATCTGGAAAAAAAAACATACTGTAAAAGATAAGTACACAAGTCTAGGGTGCAACTTGCCTAGCTGAGCGGAAATTTTCTGACTGGTCTGGAAAGGCAATTATTATACGACATGAGTCATGTCATATCAGCCATATGAGTACTGATTACTGAAGACACTCTTGTTACTAAGGACTTAAGCAGGTGCTCATAAGTGCCAAGCAGCTTACCCTTTGGTCTCTCTGTGCTTGTGAAAAATGTGTTGGCAGGCGCAGCTTTGCCACGAAGGTGAGAGTCTCCCGAACGGTCAGGTGGGGTAACAAGCGGTCATCCTGTCGGACATGAGCAATGCTTTTCCTGACTAGCGAGGGTGTGGAGGGCTTGCCATTGATCAGTACTTCTCCAGATTTCTTGGTGCCTCCTTCATCTCGACATGTTATAATGTCCAGCAAGGAGGTTTTTCCACAGCCTGCAGATGCAGAATGTCCGACCAGTAAAACAGTCTGTTTAATCAAAGCCTTAATCTTATAATATGCCCTTAAATGTGTCTGATGTCAGGCCACATTGTGAATTTATATGAATGAGTAATTGTTATATAAGTAATGTCCATAGGGAACTATGTCACAAAAGAAATCTCTTTAATAACTCTGTATTATCTCCTAGACAAAAGTGAGATCAAATGGGTTTTTTTCTTAGCAAAAAGATTCCATAAGTTCCTCAATAATTTCATGAAGCAATAGTTTCTCATGTAGGTCTTGTGTTCAAACCCCAGGCTGGGCTTGCAACCAGTGAACTCCTCAAAGTACTCCTTAGTTCATTCTTCTCAAATGTTTTTATGTCTCATTTTAGACAATTTCAGGTGAAACAGCCAAGATAAAATTGATATGTTAATTGAATATAACGCAGGATCACCAGTCTCTTGAGATATGAAAACTGAAATTCATAAAACTCTGGAAAAAAAGAGAAAACTCCAAATGTTCTTAAACTCCACATAATATATCTACATGTTTGTCAGCAATTCCATTTCAGTATCTAATGAATTCCAACACAGAAACACTTAATTGTACTTAATGAGCTAAAGATTAGAATATCCCCTGAACCTAATATTATTTATTGAGGAAAAGTACAAAGCACATGAAATTTGTGAGTGAAATATTAATTTCTGAACTTCCCTAGGATATCACATTAGCATTGTTAAAAAAGGATAGAAACTTTCTTTGTATTATTAGTTGAGGTATCTTATTTTGATCAGTTTTCACTTAAAGCAAATAAATTCTGTTGTTATATCTTCAAGTAAATATTCCACTTTGGAATTAGGCAGTAATTTATACAATAAAATACAGTCATAAATAGACCAACCATAGACAGTACCTACAAATTGGTCATATCAGGTAAAATTTATTTTCCATGTCTCTATATTGAATACTGGTTTCCTGGACTAACAGGTTTGCAGGTAAGAAGATTTTCAATCATAAATTGCACCTTTATTGGATCAGTGTCTTGGAAAATGTCTCTATATGTCAGTAGTGCGTGTGTTTCACGCCCATTTAATTTAGATTAATTTCATACCTGAGCTGCCAATAACAGCCAGCATTTGGCCGCTGTGAACTCGCAGGTTCAGGTCTTTGATGGCAGTTTGCTTATCACCGTGCATCTCCCAAGGCATTTTAAGTTCTGAAAGTCTCTCATACCAGGGGATCTGTGCTGCTGTGTTCACCTCAAGAACACACAGAGATCAAAACTGGTCACTTTCTTGACTCTTACAAAGATAGCTTTAAATAAAACTGCTT
Organism: Parotocinclus maculicauda; assembly: GCA_034780255.1. Classification (NCBI taxonomy): domain Eukaryota; kingdom Metazoa; phylum Chordata; class Actinopteri; order Siluriformes; family Loricariidae; genus Parotocinclus; species Parotocinclus maculicauda. The sequence continues at coordinate 2,538 of JAUZSU010000094.1, forward strand.
TGTGGTTAACTAAATTAAATAAACAGAACAGATACCTGGTAATGCAAATTCCTGACCTCCAGTTCATTGCAGCCACCACTGTAAGTAAAATAGAGACTACTGTCTTCTTCTCCTGATGAAAATAGCCTGATATTTCCTCCCTGTGAAAATGAATGAGGAGTTAATGAAAAACTATCTTCCAATAATTTACACATAGCTTGTACCATACCCTAGTGAAGTGAATTATCTTATGATCTGAATTTCTGATAGAATTTCTGAACAGAGCAACATGTATAATAGATATAATTCAACACAGGATGGATTGGTGTCTAAAGCTGAAGGATCTATCAGTGTTAATGTGTTCAAATTAGCATCCTGCAATATCTAGGGAAAAAAATACTTTGACATTTAATAGTAATACTGTAAATTGCTTAACAGTTTTAATATGAACTTTTACCATTTTAATATGAATTTGTGATGTTTTTTGGCCATTTCATGCAAATTCCAAGGTATATATATTTTCATTCTTGACATTTTATATATATATAATTCATTTATTTTGTATTTTTTATTTTTTAAATATGCTGCCAGAAGGTAAGCTGTCAATATTGACGCTTTGCCTAGATCAGGGTCCGTTCAAATAATGGCACAAATTCGCATTACGTAATTCAGAGCTTTGTGAATTTCAGCGACATGTTAAATCAATAGCTCAGACATGTACAGTACGATACAGGTTGGAGCAGAAGAAAATTAAAATAAAGAGAAGAATAGTTATATATTTAGCAAAACTTTACATATCATAGTGTCACAGAGTACCTGTGTAGATTGTTTACTTATCCTAATTTTACCTTTCTGGTCATCACTCACCGTGCCTTCTACCAGTTCTTGGAGGGCAAGGCAGCTTTCAGAATCAAAGACACTCTCGTCACACATGGCTTCTAGATTTTGGGAGCAGTTGAGTTACTGGACTGGGGTCAGAGACCCCCTAATGTAAAGCAAAAACCTGAGGAAGGAGCTGCTGATCCCTCTGCTCGGTTGAACTGCTGTAGAGAGGTGGCACCGCCAGAGCCTGTTCTATATACAACACTGACCAAAGGTCCACTGATAAGCACTTCTGTTGAAGGTTCCCATCCAGGGTGTGCTGGAATGAATGTCCAGACAGTGAACCTGAAGTTACAGACACACTGACTGTCTGTAAGAGACTACATATACTGCCGTGAAAGAGCTGACAGTGGAACTCTTATTCCATGCAGTCCAACAGCCAGAGACATGACTCTGAAGAGTCATACAGGTTTGTTCCTGAGAAGAGGACTGCCGAACAAAACCCAGTGCTCACTGAGCAAAATCAGCCATCCAGTAGTCTCAGTGTGAGCAATGTGTCCTACACGGTCAGGTAAGAAAGTTGTTTTGAGATTTAAGTAATACGAGAATATAAATTCTTTAAATATCTCTGGTTTTTTTTGTACATTAAATCTGACAGATGTTTAAAATGTTTCTTTTTTTCTAAAAGCAATAAACAATAGCAATAGCAGTAAACAATAAGAATGTTTTTTAAGTCATGTTTTTTTAATTGTATTTAGTTGTGATTGTTTCATTGTTATGATTTTATTCTGTTTATATAGTACATTTAAAAACACATGTTCTACAAAGTGCTTTTCAAAAATGAATTAAATTGAACATGAAGGATCCCATTAAGAAACCATATAAATACTATAAAAATAGACAAACCGTACGCCGAACACTTGACACAACAATGACACGTCTGAGCCACTGTCAAAGGCCAAGGAATAAAACGTTATTTTCAGTTTGGTTTTAAAACAAGCTACCATCATGATGCTCCCGTAATATCCAAGTTAAAGTGCAACAGAAGGAGTACCAGAGAAAATGATGATCTTAAGGCTCAAGAGGCATCAGAGTGACAGCATTTTCTTGATGTAGGAGGGAGCCAGGTCCATTCAAAGCTCATTTATATTGTATTGTAATAAAACACAATAATACAACAATAAGAATATTTCATTGTATTCTGAAATGCACAGGTAGTTAAATATACTGGCTAGAGATTCTAAATGTAGCTCAACAATTAAAAACCAGAAAATCTCTTACAGCTTTAACAGCTCTGTAAAAAAGTAAGAGACCATTCTAGATTTTCTTAAAATCAACAATTAATTTCCAGTGTGTGATGAACTTCAACACACCTGGATCACCTGAACCTAATCTTATTTATTTAGGTAAAGTACAAGACACATGAAAGTTGGAATTGAGATACTAATTTCTTAATTATAACATTAGTATTATTTAGATAAAAAGGAATAGAAACTTGTTTGCTTTGTATTATTATTTGTATTATTCAGATATCAGATATATTGTTCAGATGATATATCACTGCTGTATTTTTATTACATTTAGTATATAGTCAGTGTGTTAATCTAATGTGGAACAATATATGACAGTCTAAGATTTACTGTCATAACACCCTTGCTCCAGTAAATAAAACAAAAACATTCTTTGTAACATATTTCTTCTCTTGTCACTGCAATAATGTGTAGTGTAGTTTAACCCATTGACTTAATTCTAAAAATTGTTAAAATGTCTTAATATTGAATGAAATTATTATCAGTCTTTTGCTTGCTATGTGTGCTTATTTTGAAATAATGAATAAGCATGACGTGATGATGTCTTTCTGTGTCAGTGAGCATGTAGGACCCTGGTGGGATCTCGCATCCTACAGAAAAAAATGGACTCGACAGATCCTGAATGAGGTGTCCTTTCATGTGGACAGTGGCCAAATAATGGGCATCTTGGGGAACTCGGGTAAATATAACATACACGCCAAGTGGCTTATGCAGTAGAAACATTGTGACTTGTCATTGCTGCAAATAAATAATTTTATTTGGAATTTGATCAGAAATGCATAGTATAAATCTAGAATGTTCCATATAACCCAAAAACATACAGTACCTACAAACAGTAAAACCAAATAATTATGCAGTGGTCTCTTACATTTATCATTATTTCATTATTATTTTTCATTTTTCATAGTCTCAGATAAGCCAGTTATGTTTCTTAAATTCTTTGTGTCTGTCCACAGGCTCTGGAAAGACCACTCTGTTGGACACTATTGCTGGCCGGATTGGAAAACGTGGCACCCTTGTTGGGGAAGTTTTTGTTAACGGAAGGAAAGTCAAGCAAGCCCAATTTCAGGACTGTTTCTCCTATGTACTTCAGGTTAGCAGTATGTCTGTGTGTGTCGTATAGAAATGTGTATGCTGTTGTTTAACCTTTGGACATTCAGCATACTGTAAGATGAGATGAATGTAATGTTTGGGGTTACTAGAGTTTAAGTCTACAAGTTTAGCGATATAAATTTTTACACCCTCAATAAAGTTGAGACTGAAGGACACAGAGCTAAATGAGATGCACTTCATAATCTTCCTCTAACCTATTCAAGTGTATCCACTATGAAATTAAAACATCGTGAAGAGACTGCAGTCATTTGGAGTAATCTCTTACATTATTACAGATAACATCCTTGGGACTCTGGGGTGATGTAAGCTAATCCAATCATTAATTTCATTCTCTAAAACTTAGGAGGTGATATTAAGGCATGAAGTCATTAATAACACAGAGAGGCTTAAGAATTCAACTCACTCTAAGAACATTATCTTATAGAACCCTTCAGTGTTCCTAAAGAGACAATGATTAAATACATTTATGACAGCAGCTGTGGTAGCTTGAGACCAGAGGGCCTGGGTTTGAATCCTGAGTGGGACTTAGGTGTTAGGTAAACTGTTAGGTTGGTTCAGGTGATGTGCTACCAGAACACTGGAATGGAATTGGGCCCTGTTCAGGGTGTCTGCACCCAGTGTTAGGTTCTCTATAATCCTGATCAGGATATGTGGGGTCAAACAGCTCTTGTTTCAATAAATATGGGACTGTCAAGGTGATAAATTAAAAGTACATTCTTCTAGTGTAGTGGTTCCCAAACCCAACCCTATTTTGTAGAAAATAATATTTCCAAAAACCCCCCCCCCAACACACACACACACAGCTTTTGTTTTCAGACTACTGCAATACATATAGGAGAAACAATCGTTCTTGCCAAACTGCACGTTCTTATTTTAAAAAATACAAAAACAAAAAAACAATATAAAATGACAAATCACCTTTACAGTGAAATTATTTTAAGTAGCATGCATTTTGTATTCATGCATTCATTTTACTTTGGGAACCATTATTTTGCAATTGTAATCGGCTAAACAATACAAATGATTGTTAGCTCAAAATGTTATGACATTATGACATGTTATGACATTTATTAAACTTTCAAAAGATGTAGTGATAGAGTGAGATTTTGTAATAGACAATTCCTTGTTAGGTAATGTTAGGTATTTTAAAAGTAAAATTGTAAAGTAAAACAAAATGTTAAATGAGTTAAAACTCTACAATTTAATTTGAAGAGTCAAGTTCTGGTGTTTCAACTAAGATCTCAATTGTATTAGATGTTTATGACCACTGTGTCTCCCAAGCACCAAATAGTATTATATACCTAACATATAATTAGATGAATTAAGTAATTTAAGATAAAATAATTACCAGAAAGTGAACAATGAAAATTATTTTTGTTGTACCTTACATTTATTGTGGAAACTTGTTGAACAAACTGCGGTGTGTATTTATGGGGGCACAGACAGAGAAAGCAAGTGACACTGTAAAATCATGCTGGTAGAACATGGATTATCAGATTTTGAAAAACTTGTAAAGCAAAGGAATCAATACTATCAAATTTGTCAAAGTTTCTTTTTTAAGATTTATGAATTCATTGATTTGTCATGAAAAATATTGCAATAAATCAAATTAAAATGTAGTCAAGACCGTTGGAGTAACATAATTATTAATCAATAATATATTCTAAATCAAACTAAGGCAATCTAATGTTTAGAAGCAAATTAATTTAATGAACAACCAACAACATCCATTATATCTGTTTACATTTTTATGTAAAAAATTTTTAGATGATTTTTAGGCGTTTTATTTAGGTCTAACTTATTCTGTTTAAATTAATTGTTGACATTTACTAAAGACAGAAAAAAGTTCAGCCTGTGGGTTTGTTCTTAGAATGTTGTACATTCTGGGATGATATTCTGCTCACAACTGTATACAATTGTAGTGGCTTTTTGTCCATGGAAATGTCTCTCTCTTTCTCTCTCTCTCTCTTTCTCTCTCTCTCTCTCTCTCTGAATGTTTCTTTTGTACACCATTTTAAGTAAATTCTAGAGACTGTTGTGTGTGAAAATACTCAGAAATCAGCAGTTGTAGAAAAATTCAGTGTACTGAGATTGCCATTTTCCCTGTTCTTATTGTTGATGTAAACATTACCAAAAACATTGCATTGCTGCCACAGGATTGTGAATTAACTGAATTGTTTTATTGTGAAGAGTTAATTGCTGAACATGCATTGTACACACCATACACACCAACAAAGAGGAGCTCTTTAAAGATACTTGATATTAAGAATTATTGAGTGTACATAGGTACATAGTATATTTGATCGACTTTAGAGTGGAGTCAAACTGTTCTGTTATACTGTATTTTCACACTTGTGTGATTGAAAACATCTTCCTTCTATTCTTCTCTAATGGTCACTATCTCTTTCTTTCTGCTTCTTAGAGTGACAATCTCCTGAGCTATCTGACAGTGGAGGAGACACTGACATTCACGGCTCAACTGGCTCTGAAGCAGCACTCTATTGATGTCATCCGCAAGAAGGTGAGTCCCTTAATGCTTTCATTAAGGGTTCAGTGCCATTTGTTGCTCTTTGTGCAGTATAACCATTTATAACCATTTAGACTTAGCAGTGTATTCATTTTTGCTAGGTGTCTGCGGTTATGGCTGAACTGAGCCTAAGCCACGTGGCTCACACTGTGATCGGAGGCAGAGTCTTCCCAGGTATCTCAGGAGGTGAGAGGAGAAGGGTGTCTATCGCCAGTCAGCTGCTTCAGGACCCCAGTGAGTACACAAGACCCATTTACTAGTGTACAATCTTAATATACAATTCTGAAGGGAAATGGAATATTTAATTCTATAAATTACTGACAAATTCAAAGTATAATATACATATTATAAATCAAAATATCAAAGCAGGTGCAGTATTAGAAATAATAAAACAAAAAAAAACAGGTTTTAACTTGTTCCTAAGCTAAATTTTTAACTTAGGAACATTCAGAAACCAATATTTCACAGCTTTCATGTGTTGTACTTCTCCCATTTGTTTTAGGTGATCACCTAATTAGTATTTTATTAAGTAGAATGAGGTGTGTGTTGGTATTTATCACATTTTGTAATTGCTACCATACATTAAGATATGTGGAGTATAAGAACATTTGGATTTGGATTTCCAGAAAAAGCATGTGGACCTTTGTTTTCAGGATCTAGTAATGAGTGTACTGTATGTATATATGAGTATACTGAGAGTGCACTCCGGTGTATGTCTGTGTATACACTCACTAACAAAAAATAATAACTTACCAAGAGCAAGCTGTTGGAATCGATTGAAACTTTGTGTGTCAGTGTAATAATATGTCAGTAATTACAATAATAGAATAAAAGTAAAAATAAAAAAAAGAACAATTGTACAGTTAAAAGGAAGCTCTAGTAACCCTGGATACACCCCTGGGTACAGGATGAGACAAAGTAGGATCTTGGAGGCAAAGGAGTTCTTTATGGTACCCTGTGTCTGGCTGGTGGACAACAAAACTGTGGGAGCACTGCATTTTTGCCAGTGGTTCAAACAATCCTCTCTACGGTCTGTCTGGGCTGTCCGGTGTGCAGATGGGATAAATCTTCAGTGCACCACTTTACCAATCTGGGTTTTATGGCAGATTGGTCAGACTAAAGCCTCTGGTAAGGAAATGACACATGAAAGAATGTGTCTTCTGGTGTTTCTACCACCTGCACACAGGATATTTGGAGTTCAGCTAGAATTGTGGTTTCCTTACTAAAATTCACTTCTGTTTTTACTTTCTCAATAAGGTATTGAGAACAAATTAATGGGGGGGACTTGTTTTATTTTTTATTTAGCAGAACGCCTCAACATAGCATAACACATACAGTATATACATACAGTGGGTAGGAAAATTATTCAGACCCCTTTAAATTTTTCACCCTGTGTTTCATTGCAGCCATTTGCTAAAATCAAATAAATTTATTTTATTTCTCATTAATGTGAAGACTCCGCATCCCATATTGACAGAAAAAAAACATTTTAAATATTTTTGGAAATTTATTAAAAAATAAAAACTGAAATATCACATGGTCATAAGTATTCAGACCCTTTGCTGTGACACTCATAAGCTGTTCATTTCTTCTTATCCTTTTTGAGATGGTTCTACTCCTTCATTAGAGTCTAGCTGTGTTTAATTGAACTGATTGGAGTTGATTAGGAAAGGCACACACCTGTCTATATAAGACCTCACAGATCACAGTGCATGTCAATGCAAATGATTATCATGAGGTCGAAGGAACTTCCAAAGGAGCTCAGAGACAGAATTGTGGCAAGGCACAGATCTGGCCAAGGTTACAAAAAAAACTGCAGCACTCAAGGTTCCTAAGAGCACAGTGACCTCCATAATCCTTAAATGGAAGAAGTTTGGGATGACCAGAACTTTGGCCGTCCAGCCAAACTGAGCAATCGTGGGAGAAAAGCCTTGGTGAGAGAAGAAAAGAAGAACCCAAAGATCACTGTTGCTGAGCACGCAGTCGGGAGATGGGAGAAAGTTCCACAAAGTCAACTATCACTGCAGCCCTCTGCAGCCCTCCACCAGTCAGGGCTTTATGACAGAGTGGTCCGACGGAAGCCTCTCCTCAGTGCAAGACATATGAAAGCCCGCATAGAAAGACTCTCAAACTATGAAAAATAAGATTCTCTAACCTGATGAGAAAAAGATTGAACTTTTTGGCGTTAATTCTCTAAGCAGTATGTGTGAAAAAAACCAGGCACTGGTCATCACCTGCCCTATACAATCACAACAGTAAAACATGGTGGTGGTAGCATCATGCTATGGGGTATGGGGTTTCAGCTGCACGGACAGGACGGCTGGTTGCAATTCAAGCAAAGATTAATGCAGCCAAGTACAGACATATCCTGGAAGAAAACCTCTTCCAGAGTGCTCAGGACCTCAGACTGGGCCGAAGGTCACCTTTCAACAAGACAATTACCCTAAGCACACAGCTAAAATAACAAAGGACTGGCTTTGGAACAACTCTGTTACCATTCTTGACTGGGCCAGCCAGAGCCCTGACCTAAACCCAATTGAGACCTGAAAACGGTTGTCTATCAACGTTCAACATTCCAACCTAATGGAACTGGAGAGGATCTGCTAGGAATAATGGCAAAGAATCCAAGGTGTAAAAAAACTTGTTGCATCATTCTCAAAAAGACTCATGGCTGTACTAAAAAGGGAGCTTCTGCTAAATACTGACCAACGGCTCTGAATACTTATGACCATGTGATATTTCAGTTTTTCTTTTTAAATAAATTTGCAAAACTTTCTACATGCCTGTTTTTTTCTCTCAGGATGAAAGGCTGAGGGTACATTAATGACAATTAAAATTTATTTGGAATCTTTTAAATTTTTCTTTTAAATTAAAAGAAAAAACTAAATCTTTAACTTTTAATTTTAGCAAATGGCTGCAATGAAACAAAGAGTGAAAAATTTAAAGGGGTCTGAATACTTTCCGTACCCGCTGTATATAACTTGCAAAATCGGCAGTGTATTAAATACTTATTTTCCACACTATATATATTATATATATATAATTATATATATAACAACTGTTGAATCCGGTTAATGGGACCACATCGGGACGCGATCGTTTTGGTCCTAATAGCCTAATAGCTGGTCCAATTAAACGAACATGCCCTATGTTACAAGACAGGACGTGCTATGTAACATAACATAATAAATGTTTATTAAACCTTTATTGTGCGATTTACACATATAGCGAACGTACAAACAAGAACTACTGTTGCTTACGAA
>JAUZSU010000095.1:4311-23073 GCA_034780255.1 Parotocinclus maculicauda
CCATCAAATTCCACAATAGAACTGTGAAATAATTTATGGTCAGTTCATAATCAACCAAGTTTACAATTCTATTATGAACAATATATGCTATTATGAATATACTTGGGACAAATTGCTTAAGCCTACTTTATTGCCAGTTGTATTAATTGAATTCAGGGGAGTCCTACACCACTTTGAGTTTGATCCTAGCCTTGCTCGTCCTTACAGTACTTGGAGTTCCATGAGTTGTGGGGGCTGGGCCAGTAGCACATGTCTGAAAGGATTTATCCATGTAATCCATGTTCTTTCACAGTTCCAGAGGTGGTTTCACCTGATACTGGTGCACCTTTATCACCACCTGTGATTATATCTCCGACACAAAACACCACAGCCATCGAAGGCGCATCTGCAAAATTTCAGTGCCGGGTGTCAGGAGAGGGTAAGGATGTGAACTAATTACAACTACAATACTACTATAATTACAAGTACATGTGCTTGGGGTCATACCCAGTTGTACAATTTATATACCTGTTTCTGTCCTTTACAGATCTGACGATTTCCTGGTACTGCAAAGACAAAGAGATCAAGCAGTCAAGCTATTTCCGAATGTCTCAGTTTGACGATAGCTGCCAGCTGGAGATCGGCAGAGTTTACAAGGAGGATGACGGAGAGTACACCTGTGTTGCTCGCAATTCTGCCGGAATGGTCTCTTCCTCTGCATTGCTGAAAGTGGAGGGTGAGTTTTTATTCTCAAAACTCTTTATAATAGCATGTTCAGGGCAATGATGCTTCTGCTAATGGATGTCACACCTTACTGTTTGGTATCAGCTAGGGGTGTGTGATATTTATGGTCTACGATAATATTGTAATTGTTGTTTTATTGACATGTCACTCACTTTGTCACGTTACTCACTATGTAAAAATAGTTTCAATATCAGTTTTTACTAAGTTTACTAAGCTTTGCGTAGATTTTTAAAGACTCGCAGCGTTTAAATTATGTGAATGCTATAAATTGGCACAAAACAGGTGGTTTATAAACAGTAAAGGTTATTTATATTCATTTTAATATTGACGGAGATGTTAATTAAAAAACGCCACGTTAATATATAAACCCTAATTGCATTTTGTTTTGTGCCGCATTATTATGACATACAGTTTGTAAAATAGAAAAGAGCTTAAATGAAATGACCAGTATCATTCTTTAATAAATTTTGGAAGAAAATTTATTGTTTTGATTAACTGACCAATCACTAAAAAGTCAACTAAAAACCAACAGTTAATATCATATTAACAAGAGCAAGCTTTTTTAAACACATTTTTTGACAAATTCCAAGACAGTATTGAGATTATTTTAAGTCAGGTTCACACACCCCTAGTAACTGCTACTTGCATTTTGATTATAGTGCTGTATTGGATGATATTGTGTAATACTGACACTGTTTGCATATCTTGGGAAATGGTTTGTATCAATAGGACTGATATATAAGCCAAATTGCTCAGAAACAAGTCTAAAGTCTTGTACTACCTATGATGGCTGAAAATTCCTTACATTCTGACAGGGAAAGCACAAATTACCGACATATCATCCAAAGATTCGTCAACTGGTCAAAGGCCTGTTTTTATTCATCCTCTTGTAAGCTGTGCCGTGACTCACGGGGAAGTGGCAAGATTTTATGCTTGTGTTTCGGCCATGCCAAAACCAGAGATCAGCTGGTTTCACGGCCAGGAGCCGGTGAAGCCGAGCAAAAATATTGTCTTTCATTTTGACGAAATGACAAACGCTGCTACATTAATCATAGTTGATGCTTTCTCTGAGCATGCTGGACAATACACTTGCAAAGCAACCAATTCTGTTGGAGAGGCAGTCTGTACAGCAACACTTACAGTGACCAGTGAAGGTAAATAAATCTAGGACTTTAAATAATGCACCGTATTTAACTGTTGCTGCACACCGTTTTCCAAACTGAAGTCTCTGACTATTTTTCCCAGTGAGACTTCAATCACTTTTACTAACTGCACCAAATGAATTCTGAAGTGTGATGTATACTTCTCTTTTCATGACTGTTTCATGTTGTACCATGGTCTCACCAGCTAGCAGCTTTTTGCCTAACATAGTCCTTTCCCTTGCACCGATATTGAATTTCTTGCACCTAAATGATAGCCGATTGCTCTGACCATTATCGATATTAAAACATAATTTAACCTATTAAAGATAATTTAACCAATACGTAAACCCTGTAATCCATATAGAAGCTGCTGTTTAAACAGAATCAGTAATTAATTTACATAACAATAAAACAGGTGAATTAGACATAACATTTACTGTAAATATAAGTTGCAGTTTTACCTTTTTATTTTCAAACCTTCCTTTAAATAGGTATGAATATTTTTTTCAGAATCGATACAGGCAACAAACGATTACATGTATAGGATAGCATATGATCAATGCTCTATAGAGTCAAGTCATATATTTTGCTTAATGAAAACCAGATAAATATTCATATATAAATATATATAAATATACATTTAAATATATTTATATGTATAAATGTAATTATGATATATGTATGTATGCATTATGTATTATGATATATAGAGCGAAAGGATTCATTTATTGGAGAAAATTGAACAATGGCAGGACACCTAAAGGGCACCTTGACAACTTTTCATTTGCTATGCACCTGGAAATGTTGTCCAGGTCTCCGGGCAGACATAGGCACATTAAAAAAAAAAAAAACTATAAATGAGAGATCTTCGGATACATAATTAAAATGAAACTCAGTTACAATCAAGCCCTTCGTGAAAGGCAAGTAAAAATTGAAGACACTTTAAAATCAGTTTGACAGAGAGGCACAATAGCTATTAGCTAGTCCATCACAACACTAACCCAGATTCAAGTCCTGGTCATGTCAGCTTCAATCGTCTTGAGGTTTAGCCAATATCAACTGTTTCTGCAAAGTCAAGAAAGTTGTCACTTGGAGGTCACTTCACCAAACCATAGTGGCCATACTTATGTCTTCAGTTCACTTGCAATATCCAGTACTCTTGACTAATTAGTTTTTGGAGGGAAAACAAGAAAACAGATTGCAATGTGATCATATTATCTCAGAACTTGCTGAGTTTAGCTGTCTTTAAGAAGTATCGTTATCTACTGTAGTAAAGTAACAGATTCATCTTAATAAAGGAAAACTAACAGTTTACCATGACTAATAACACAGTGACTTTAACTATATTGTCTGTGGAAAGTGTAGGGATTTTGGTAAGGGCAAGGTTTGGCTGCCTATAAGTTCTAATGTGAGACCAGAATGTACTGATGCCCATATGTAATAGGGAAATATTAAATTAAGGGTAATTATTAAGTAAAAGTGGTACTTAAAGTACCTGCACCTGTTCAGCATAACCAAATTCAATATATACTAGATAGTCTAATATTCAAAAACCAACTTTTTTTTCCAAATAAAATGTGCTACAGTTCTATTTCTCAGGAATTCAGTGTAAAGTGTTTGAATAGAGTCACACATTCATATTTATATGAAAGTGCTCGCATTCATTGTAGCTACCTGGCTAAACATTATTAACATCGTTAGTAATATAAAAATGAGATGAGTATAGTAACCAAGGGTGCATCCTAAACTGAAAAAATACAGCCACATGGCTGTACAGGACTCTTAAACTGCATAGTTGTCACTGTAGAAGCTGTTTGCAGTGCTCACCTCTAGATGGTCGATTGGTTGATGCATGCTTATCTTCATACTTTTTTTTCATCTTTCACATTTTTTGCACTATTTACACCATTCTGCTTATTTTCTTAGCTTTCTGCTGTTTCTAATAAACTCCCCCAATTTACCAATTTGCAGTTGCAAAACCACACGAAGAAATGAAAATTGAAGAAGTCAAAGGTAAGCCTCATCTACATGATCTTGTCTTTAAGTAATTAAAGGTTCTTCTGTGAAACAGTGTTGAATGTATAATATTCCATCTCATGATGAGTATACAACTGCATGGATCCTTTTGATCGTGGAACATTTTCATATATTATCATTATATCTATATGTCTGACCTCTGAATGGATTTTATATAGCAAGCAGTTTGATAATGTGCTTGCTCTAAAGCATTTTGGGAATAGGGTTTTTTTTGCATCTGTTCATGATCCTTAAAACAGCATGAAGGATATATCTTGGCAAAGAAAACAAAGAGAATAGTTTCCAGACCACAGGAAATAACTTATTTAAAAGATATGGAAGTAGCCACATCTTTTAATCCCTTTTTACATTTCCTGCATCTGGAGCTTCCTACTGCAAATATTTCTTAGACTGGCTTGCAGATAGCGGTATGTGATTAATGTTGTTTGCTTCTTAAATAACATGGTCATACCTTTAAACTATATTAGTTCGAATAAACGCCTTCTCATGTAAATCTAGACCTGCTTCAGCAATCCGTTGTCTTTTTATTGAATAGAGAATATTTGTTCTCTAAATGTTCTCAACCATTTACACCAATATAAGGATTAGAAAGGGCGTTTATTCATCTGTCTGCAAGTCAGGTAAGAAATATTTTAGTGTATATACAGGTACAATAATTAATAAAAAAACTACTTCAGAAAAGCAGTTACATATATTGGGATATATTAATGCTTTGAAAAGAAATTTATGCTTTGAAGAAGGACACAGAAGAAGGAACAAAACACCAAGCCATTTTCAAGTCAGAATCTTTAATAAAGAATCAAGTCTTGCGTTTATTCGAACAAATATGGTGAGTGAATTTGTTTTTTATGGCTTTGTGCCTTGATGCATGTATTTAATAGTTTTATTAATATCCAAATATATTTTCATCTTTTTAGCAAACTGGGCATTTTTGTTGATCTTTGTTTCACTTCTTTTACAGAACTATCTAATGATGAAGCCAACAATACTGAAAAAGGAAGACTGCTGTATGATGCCATGTCAAATTCTGAAGACGTTTTAGATACTGGTCTTGACACAGAGTTTGGGTCGGAAAACATTAAACCTTCTATTGTTAAAAAACTCAAATACAAATCTGTTGTGGAGGGTGATGTGATGGCCTTTAGGTGCAAATTAGTTGCTAGACCACCTCCAGTAATATTGTGGTTTCATAATAACAAGCAAATCCAAAAGGAGCACCGTCGTAAAATTCATATAGTGAGTAAAACGCAGGTGCATTTAACAACTTTAACAATCAATGATATCAAGGATAAAGACTCGGGAAGTTACAAAGTAATGGCGATTAACACAGAGGGATCTGCAGAATCAACTGCATCGCTTCTTGTTTCATTGAGGGAAGAGCAAGAAGCAAATCAGTTAAGTCTTTCTAGACGTTCAAACAGATCCCATTCAAGTTTGGATTCGCTGGTTGATCAAACAAAGGAAAGGAAAATCAGAGTAGACCTAAGATGTGTTGGGTCACCTTTTGATAAAACGACTAAGGCACAACTACGGGGGCACAGAAGGCAAAAGGGTTCTTTGTTCCGTACAATGTACTTTAGGACTGACTCTCCAACGAGGGTCCCAGAGAAAGATAGCAAGCTTGAAACTGCTTCAGAACGTGCTCGTTCTCCAGCACCTATGTTTGAAAAATATGAGCGCTTCAGTGATCGCTACAGTGACATTTAATGTGACAGATTTACTGGTCGTGACCGATACAGCGACAGGTTCAGTGACAAATTCAGTGATAGATGCAGCGATCGGTACAGTGATAGATTTAGTGACACTGATAGCCTTCATGGAGAGGTTAGAGCAAAGCTCAGTCTTTTGCAAAAAGCAGTCAAAAAGAAAAAGAGGCTTTCTGTGTCAACAATGTCCTCCACTGAATTTGAGCTAGAATCAGTCACAAGTGAGACTAGCACAGATTTTGCCGATAAACTCAAGGGAAAACAGCCTCTATTTCCAGAGCACCAGAATACCCGTGTAAATGATCAGGCTGAGGGTACCTTTAATAAATATTCTGCAGACTTTCAAACTAGGCTAGAGAGGATTACTGGGCTCGGGGCGCTGTCCGCTGAGCCTACACAGCCAAGGGTAAAGCACTCATTTGAGCCTCAGTCTAAATCCAGGGCAGTACAAATGATGCGAGGTGAACTCCCACTAGAGGACACGAGAAGAAATAAAGCTAAATTAGACCTGTCTAGAGAAATAGATGAGGCGAGTATTTTAACAGATACATCTCTAAAGGAGGTCAGATATGTCGTTTCAGCTGAAACAGATGACACAGTTCTTAAACAATGGAATGACAATGCAAAGGAAAAGGAACCCTTTGTGTTGCAATGGCTCGAGGCAGGTGAAGCCACCAAGAAAGATACTGTCTTTGGAGATGAAGTTTCACCGGTTCTTTTGCATAAATATGAAGAGAAAATCACCCAAAGGCAACCTGCACCTTTATCTCAGAACATTTTAAGAACTAAAGAAAGGCTCAGGTATGAACATCAAAGAGAAGGTGCCATCATGCCATCTGAAGAAGATGTATTAGAACATGAAGATGGAGAGAAGACTTTGGTCCCATCTGCAACGACATGGCGAGAGTGTCATGAAGTGTCTGTTAGTCCGGAAAGGCTTAATAAAACTGAAAAGTCAACTTCTCAGGATTTCTTCTCTCTGGAAGAAGTGGCCTTTAGAGAAGATGTTACTCCAACTAATTTACATACATTTGAAGAGAAAGTCAACCAGAGACATGCACTTCTATCTCAGGACGTTTCAAGATCTGTAACCAAAGGAAGTTTCAAAGATGAACATCAAATTCAAAGTGAGGGGATTTCATCTGAGGGACTTGTATTACAACATGAAGATGAAGAGAAGACTTTGGTTCCATCTGCAAAGAGAAGGCAAGAGCGTCATGGAATGGCTGTTGCTCCTGAGAGGTTAAAAGAAAAGATACCTTATTTAACAAACGCTGAAAAGATTTCCTCTCAAAAATTCTTAATGGAAGACTTAGCCTTTAGAGATGATGTTCCACCAATTCCTTTACATAAATATGAAGAGAATATTAACCAAAGACAGCATGCACCTTTATTTCAGAATAAACCTGCCACCAAAGAAAGGCTTGGGGATGAAAGACAAACAGAAGGTGGCATCATCTCATCTGAAGAAACTGCATTAGGAACACATAGGAAACTGCATTCAACTCAAGCATTGGAGATGTTAACACAACCAGTAATTAAATCAGAGGGTGAGGGACACAATAAGCAGTTGTTGCTGCAAGACCATTTGACACAACAACCGAAATGTGAGGCAGTTTTTGGTCAGGAAGAATCCTTAGTGCCAGTAAGGACATGGCAACAGAGTCAGACTGACACCGAGAAAACATCTGCATCCAAAAAAACATTAATATCGCCTAAAGAAAAGCGTATGAGTGAACAAGCGCAATGGAGAGGGCCACATTTATCACGAGAAAGGATGACTGAGTTTAAAACTGAAAGTGAGAGATATGTTAGTGAGCAGGATGCATTGACTGAACGAATAATGAAATGGCAACTTGATGTTTTGAACGAACAAGAGCGTGCAGGTCACTCAGAGTCCAACTGGGCTACGGTTGAAGATAGTGCTGAGGGAACTAACACTATAAACAGTCAGTCATTGTCATTTGAGAGCATTTCTCATCAGGACAATAAAAAGTTACCAGCTGAAAGTGACTATCTTGTCAGTGAAGAGGAAGCTCTGGCCACACGCATTAAAAAATGGCAGCATGACACTTTAACCGAGCAGGAGCAGGAGGAAAATATCGAGTTGGAATCTAACTGGACTACGAATGAGCACCTGCAGCTCTCAACTCAAACAATGGAGAGTGGCTCTGAATCAGTTAGTGTGCCTGATTCTCATGGTGGAATGCCTCAAAGATTGGTTTCAAAGCAAGAAACCAAGACCGCACTGCCAAAAATGTTGGACAGGACTGAAACGTATGATGCACCAACCTTTCTTAATTTCTTGTCAAATATAAAGGTAAAGACAGGACAAATGACAGAACTACAATGCAAGTTTCAAGGAAATCCAAAACCTTCAGTTTGTTGGTTTAAAGATGGGCAGCCTTTAATAAGAGATCCGGATTTTGATGTGCGCACAAGAGAAAACTCTTCAACGTTAACCATATACTATCCGACGTATGACCACCAGGGTGCGTTTACTTGTGATATTGTAAACAAACACGGAAAAGCAAGTACATCTTGCATGCTGACAGTAACCTGTGATGAACAGGTCTGGCCTGAAGCTCCTCGGGAAGTTAAAGTAACGGAAGAATTAGCCAAAGAACAACAGATAGAGGAAGAACTCGAGCTATTCATGAATCCTGGTTTAGACAATAAGGCAACATTGCAAGTACCACAGCCGGTCATCCATATTCCTTGCAACTCTGAGTCCTATAGTCACTCTTCTCTAGTAGAAATCAGAATAACGGCTCCAACACCAGTCCTAGATATTACTGAGGACCATTTTGTGACTGCTGCCAAAACGACTGAGGCTTCACCTGAAGAGGGCAGTTCGCAGACCATAAAGCACAAGTTCACATTTTCCTTTGATACTGTTGATGAGGAACCACAAATTATTAAAGAGCTAGAGAACTTAAGCTGCACAGAGGGCCAAACCGCAGTGCTAGAATGCACCATATCTGGCGAGCCAGCACCTATTATTACATGGTTATATGACCGTATGGTTCTTGACCCTGACACAGGCAAATATGGATTTGAAGAGCAAGACAAAACATGTAGGCTGTACATTCATGATTTTACTTATCTTGATGCAGGAACATATAGATGTACTGCTATAAACAAGCTTGGCCAAGCCGAAAGTGTAGCAGATGTGTCGTTTGACACCACACTATCAGGCAACATTGGATTTTCACCCATTTGTAGTGCAGAAATGAGTGAACAGTCAAGACGTCATCATTTCTCGAGTGCCATTATACCCACAGTTAGACCTAAAGCATTAATTGCTTCTTCTACCTTACCCAGAGAAATATCTGATAAAGGTGAGGAGGATAAGCTTAACAAATCCATGACAGCTAAAGACATTTCAAAATCTCCCAGGACACAAGTAATTCCAGTTACTGATGTATCTCCTGTCATGCAACAGGGTGCAGGAAGGGCCCGTACTAAACAGCCTAGTAGATCGGATGAAACTGTTATAACTGGTTGTGGTTTGCAATCGTCAGGTGCAGAGGTGAGAGTATCGAAATTAAAACAGTCCTTTGAGACAATTAAATCTCCTACAGTAGAGTCTAAAGACACAGATTTCACTCGAGAATCGTTTTATACAGTGGAGGATATTCCAGAATTGGCATTAGATATCGAACAGTATGGAGAGCATTTAACACCGTCATACATATATGGAGAGAGTATTACTGCAGCTACACTTTTAGTCGAAGACAAGATGTCCCCACTTAGATTGATATCAGATGTAGGACAGAGATTGACTGCAGATAACACAGTACAGTCCATTGATGAAGAATTAACAAAAAGTAAGTCATTCGAGGAGCCAACCCGTAGTGATATGCATCATTTTGTGTCTCTCGCCAAAGTCACTGAAGTCCAGCAGTCTCCTTCTTTAATCAGACCTCAGGCTATGTTGCCAGAGAAGACAAGAGATGTAACTGTCAGTGCTGGTTGTCTAAAAATGAAAAACAGTCATGGAGAGGATGTGATTAAAAATGGATCCGTAGGAGCCTTTGTTAGACCAGGCGGCAGTCACCTTGAAAAAGAAGATGGTGCCTTTTATGTTCAAACAATCCCTGAGCACCAGAAGCTTGATGAGATGGTTGTATCAGCAAAATCTGACCTGGATTCACAAATTAAATCAAGTCAGAGCAGCATAGAGAGTGGTGCCCTGAGTGAAATACCAAAGCAGCGGGAACGTAGAAAAGATGTCAGCCTGGGTGCTGCTGGCATCGCCAAACTTGAGGAAGAAGAAGTAACATTTAGTGCTGTTTACAATTATTATAATCCACCATCTGATTGGGGAAGACCTTTGTCACCGGAGTCAGAGATGTCAATTGAAGTAGGTAGTACTTTCAGTGAGGAGATGACAGAAGTTGAGCGATTCTACACACCGGCTTCATCGACTGAGATTTCTCAACTTCCAAAATCGCCAGAATCCTTCCATACATCCACTGAGACCCCAGGACGGGTGATGACTCCCCCAGAGTGTCCGTTTTCTCCACTGGAACTAAAGAGACTATCGAGCAGATCCAGTGATGGATTGTATTCTCCTGCTAAGTTCTTTAGGTCCCCGGATGATGAGGGTATTGAAACCACTCCGCCTGTATTTACTATTGATGAGAGCATGATTCTTCCTGAAGGACGCGATATGTTAGGCTTAGGGGCTCTTCAGGAGAAGGTACAAGGAATTCCTCCAGCCTTTCTTAAACCTCTGACCAAGAGAAGAGTATTTGAAGGCGACTCGTTACATTTCAGCGCTGAAGTGTTCGGGCTACCGTCTCCGGAAGTGAAATGGTTTCGAAACAAAACCCGTCTGGTGCAAGACGAGAGAACTAGTATTGAAAGAGATGGCGATAACATAGTATTGGAAATACAGCGTATCACCAAAAGTGATCAAGGGGAGTATATCTGCGAGGCAGTTAATTATGTAGGCGAGGCAAAAAGTGTCGCTTTGGTTGTTGTGGTGTCTCACGATGCAAGGATGATGCCGGCACCCCCTGCCGTTACCCATCAACATGTGATTGAATTTGATGTTGAGGAGGACGAGGATCAGTCGAGATCTCCCTCCCCGCAGGAGATTTTGCTAGAGGTTGAACTGGATGAGAACGAGGTGAAGGAGTTTGAGAAGCAGGTGAAAATTGTCACGATTCCAGAATACACACCTGACAACAAGAGCATGATCATATCTCTCGATGTTCTGCCGAGCATGTATGATGAGGGTGCGGTGGATTTTGTAACCCAGGAAAGCGATGACTTCAAAATAGCGTTCGAGGTCACAGAGATGCCCCCACGTTTTATTAACCCGATATGTGACATAGAGACACCGGAAAATACGACCGTCATGTTTGAATGCTCTTTGATGGGAATACCATCCCCAATAGTGTCATGGTTCAAGGGTAATGTAAAGATCCCCCACGATAAGAAAAAGTACATTCATAGCTCTGACGGTGACAACCATTTCCTGAAGATCCTGAAAGCCAACACTCATGATAGTGGAATTTACACGTGCCGAGCAATCAACGTCGTGGGCGAGACACTTTGTAGGGCGTCGTTAATGGTGCTGAATCAGCAAGCGTATTCAGGGAAGGCTAGAGGAAGGGAACTCACAGCGGTGTCCCTGGGCAGTGCCAAAGTTCAGCCTCAAAAGTTTGACTTGGTTGTTGGAAATTCATCGTTTGACAATGAGCAAACCTCAGAGATAGAGCTCGAGTTTGAGTTCCCACAGGAAGCTGACGAGTCTCAGAAAGCTGTACGACTGGTAGCCATAACTGATAATGAGGTCAGCGAGCAGGGTGAAAAATACGTTAGTATCAATTTTGACGTCTTCGCTGAACCCTCAAAAGAGGACAAAATAGAGTTCAAAGGCAAATCAACAAATATGTGTAGCTTTCATTTCCAGATTATAGAAACACCCCCGAAATGTATAATACCGCTTCAGAATGTTACTGCTGCGATAGGAACACCAGTGCTGCTTCAGTGTTTAGTCAGTGGAAAACCAAACCCCATTGCAGAATGGTTCAAAGATGGTGCTCGAATAACCAACCCTAGATATATCATACAGGAAAAAGCAGCAGGGCACTTCAATTTGCTTATAACAAACGTGGCTCAGAGTGATGCCGGCGAATTCAAATGTATTGTCCAAAACACAGCGGGATCCACTGAAACAGTGTCCCTGCTGAAGGTATTTTAAATCATCACCTTGTTGCTATACATGATTATTCATTATTTAAGGGCATAGTCACAACAGGTGTCATATACAGTATGTGTACATTATTGATAAAAATGCTTGGCTTAATATATGGGTAAATCTGAGTTTGTCTATTCATTAAACAGTTTATTTAATATATTTATTAATATAAATGTCTATTTTTGTTCACACTTGGGCCATAGTGGTGCAGCATGTTTTTAATTTATTTTCAGTGCAATTTATTTCATGATAATTGGTATACAGTTTAGTGCAAAAGTGTGCTCACCCCTGGTGAAATTGCATGTATTACTGATTTTGGAATAAAATGAGGTTACCCCACTTTTACACTAAGCAAACGTAAATACAGTGATGCCTTCGTGCTCTGGTATTTTTGAATAAGTAATAATGTATTCTATGGTACAGGTGCTCGCTGATTTAAAAAGGGGATATTTTCTGACAAATACATCATAACTTGAAAGTTTCATGAATAGAGGAGTTTAATATATATTTATAATATATACAGTATTTAATATATTCTGCTCATATGCCCAGCGTAGGCAGGATAGTATCGCACTGCGCAGGTTTCCACTGTTTTCCTTTTGCCTGGCTGTTAACACTAACAGCTTAGGATCTTTTTAGGACCCATGATGACTTATTTGCACTAAAAATATAGTACTGTAGATGTAAAAAATAAAATAAAATAAAACACGAGAGACACATTGGAGATCTGGGCTGAGCGAGAGCTTTTGTGCAGGTGCTCCTATATTTCGACTGGAATTAATTGTGCAGCTCAACGCATACATGTTTAAGCAACTTTTTTCTTACCAAAATCCGCAGCGAACCAAATTTGACGATTTGATTGAGTATGATTGTACAAGATACTTCTGCCAAATGTAATGCACACATTGTATAAAACAATCAATTAAACAGATCTGCCATGTGCAGAACTTTAAAGCCTGTCTTTGCAGAAATATGTAAGATTTTAATATATTCCATAGATGTTGGTTTGAACTTTTAAATTAAAAAAAATCACCAAAACATGCCGTTCAGCTACAGGTGACATTTTGTGTAAAACAATGAGTCAATTTCAGTACATCCGAGAATTAGTGTAGTGTTTAGATGCGTTGGATAGCAGTGTACTGTTCACAAAAATTCTAAATGAAACATCCCCTAATTTGCTTAAGCATGTATTTTATTTTCTAAATACTAGTCCTTACTTAAATCCAATTTTAATTATAGAAGGTTTAAAAATCATTGCTTTTAAATTATCTTATTATTTTGTTTTATGCTATACGTAGACACCCAGTTTAAGTTATTATATTATTATGGTCATATTATTTCTATTAATACATAATTTAAGGCCATAAGGATGAATCATTGAATTTATTATATTATCATTAGTAAATTACCTTATATTGTGAGTATTTTTAAATAAATTGCCTGTTAGTTACCATTTCTCTTTATAAACATACATTTTACTGTGTCCAAGAGAATACATACGATAGTTAGTTTGGCAATGAAGATGAAATACAGCAACAAATTTTATTTTAATGTAGCTTTACTTGTGTTGTATAGTTTGACTTTTTTAAAAATGTAATAGAAAACACGTTCAATTAAGTGTAAATAAAGGGGAATATGGTGGGCCATTGCAGTGTCAGTAAGATAACAGCATACATGTTAATGTGAAAACAATAGAAAGTGAATTATGTTAATTTATTAGAAAATCATTAACTGTTCTGTTAATTCTGTGTGTGGGTGTGTGTGTGTGTAAAACTTCATTTAAAAATAAAGTTCTAAAATAGCAAGCAGCATATATGGTATTCATTTATCTCTACTCTTACAATGAAAATCTTGAAGCTCTGATATGTAAATGTTGTATTAAAAATTACTTCATTATTTTCATGCAGAATATTCTAGTTTGACCGTGAAGACAGAAGAGGAAGAAGAAGAATTCTACAGCTCTTCCATACAGTTACCAAAAACAGCTAAAACACTTGAGCTCATGCCAGAATCAAAACCGTATTTAAGCTCTTTAGAACATAAAAAAGAAAAGCCTGTCTTTGTAACCCAACTAAAACCTATAGAAATGAGCGTTGGCAGCACAGCTAAGTTTACTGTCACTGTATCTGGTTTTCCAAAGCCTAAAGTTCAGTGGTTCCATAACGGAATGGTCATTGTGTCATCATCTGTGTATAAGTTTGTGGAGGAAAAAGATGAGTACAGTTTGATCATCAGTGAAGTCAAGAAGGAATATGAGGGAGAGTACTCCTGCGTTGCCAGTAACAGATTTGGTCAGACTACCTGCAAAACAATACTAACAGTACAAGTCAGTGATTTATCGCCAGCAGAGAAATGGGTTCAGCAGATGTTTAAAATTCCCGGAGAACCTCCTCAGTTCACCATCCAGATCCAGCCCGTGCAGTGTGCTGAGGGGTGTGAGGCCAAATTTCAATATAAAGTGAAAGGAACTCCCCATCCTGAGGTTAAATGGTTTAAAGGTAGCTCTGAACTTAAACCGAGTCCAAACTGCTGTATAGTAACAGACCCGGATGACACTGGTTTTCTTATTATAATTGATGCCCATCAGAGGGATAGTGGTCTTTACACATGCAGGGCTTCCAACAGTTTTGGGGAGGCAACTTGTAGTGCCGAATTAAATGTGTTTCACAAAAGTTTCTCTGTGTCTCATCAACAGCACTTGGCTCAGGGACAAAAAACTTACGAGGTGTCCACGACCAATGAGGTCACAGAGTCTCGGTTGTATAGTGTGAGTCTTCCTAAGCAGGCTGGAGTAAGTCTGAAAGGGGACCAGATGATTTATACCATTGGCACCGAAGAAAAGAAGGTTGTAGCAAGCGAGGAAGTCGTTACATTTAGCGAGATAGATGTTATGTCTGCCAGAATCCACAAGGAGCAAGTAACCCACCAAGCTGCCCTTCTGGAGTCACACAAGCTGCAGGAAAGAGTGACTGTAGCTTCCGCCGAGCTAGAGTCATCAGTGGCAACGCCTCTTAAACAGCTCCACACAGCCGCAATGACATCTGCTGTTCAGGAAAGTGTGGGTTTCACAGAGCAGCATATAGAGTCGATCAGAAGTCCTGAGGTGGCAGAGCTTGAGATTACAAAAGAGCAACCTTCAGAGTGTATGTCTGCCATTACAGAGAGTGTCACATCTTTAACAATCGTTAAACCAGATCATATAGCCATGAAAGAAGAACAGATAAAGGCAACCCCAGAGCCTAAACAGCAAATCTCAAGTCATCAGGTAGAAACCACACTTGCGATGGTTAAAGAACAGTCACAGAATATACCTGATACAGAGGCGGAAAAGAGTTACCAAGTTAAAGAAGGTATTAAGATACAATATGCAGCTGTTTCCTCAGAGAACCAACCAATACCTGGTGGCCATGTGACAGATATATCAGCGTCGGATTCAGCCTTCCAGTCATCAGTACAGACAGAGTCTTTAAAACCAGCCATTCTTTCACTGAGTGAATCCAAGCACATGCTATCAAAAGAGGAAATCATTTCTCTGCATAGGCCTTCAGAGGAGATTGCCTCTCTTGCTAAGGATAAAGTCTTAAAGTCCGCTCTTGTCACTGAAGAAACAAATGAGCTTCTTGCTGATAAAACAAGTTCAATTCCAGGTTTGGATAGTGCTGTTTCTGTTAAGTCACAGAGGGAAGATGAACAGGTGCATCATTTGCAGATTTTTACAGACCAAACACTTCTTCCCTCTGAGGGGAGGTTCAGTAGTGAGAAGCCAAGTCCTGAGCAGGCAGAAGTTAGAAAAAGTCCTACCCTTATGCACACAGTGTCAACAGACGAACAGGAGGCTGTTACATACGAAGAGTCAACTCTGATATCTGTTCAAGTGTCACCCATCTCCATACAACCTTGTAAAGAGGCTCCTCCTCCCTTGCACCTGCAGGCAGTTCAGCCAGATAGCATGTTGTCCAAAGAGGAGATACTGTCAGTAGAAAAGCCAGAGCAGCAGATGGCAAAAATGAGGCAGGAAAAGGCCCGCAAACATGCAATAACCACAGAAGAGAAACGGGAACTGACAGCAGACTATTCCAAAACTCTTGATGTTTCTGTAACAGGATTTCAACCTGAATTCAAAAAAGAACCAAAACCGCAACGCATTTTGCAAGTATTCACAGAACCAATGCAACTTCCAAAGGAGGATCTGTTTAGCAGTGATATTAAACCACAACGCGCACTAGTGCAAAAAGAGGATTCTTGGAATATTTTACACGCCATGTCTATATCAGACAGACAAGACCTGGAGGAAGGACACACAGAGAGCTTAGGTAGTGTCGAGAAACATGAATGTTCGACTAAAGTGGAACCTAAATTTTCATCAGCGTCAGTTCACGTTGAGGAAAAGGCAGTGTCCACTGAAAGTACTATTGCTCTTGAGGCTGCCGAACAAGACTTTGCTGCTCATATCCAAGAGGGACAGTCCATTAGGCAATCAGTATTAATGGAAGAAAAGCATGTTATGAGAGGTGAAATGTCTGAGAGACTTTCAAAATCAGAAACATCCACAGCAATGACTACGCACCAGCAGATGACTGCTTTGCTTCTGACAGAGTCTAGAGAAAGCCAAACTCTTCCAAAGGAGCTGACTTTTGTGATTCCAGCACAAAAAGTACACAAGTTAGACACAAAGCGCCAATTGAAAAGCCTGCTCTCATCTGCTGTTGCTCGGGATCAACCGTTAATCCTGGCCGATGTAGTTGAGCGTTTGAAAGTCGTTGAGGTGCAGGAGGTTAAAGTGCAGAAGGAGCCTAGGAGTATTATGTTCACGTACCTTATTACAACTTCAGGCGCCCCCATAGAGATCACGATCGCTTTTGAGGGTGAATACCCTCAGAGCGCTGACCTCAAGAGTGAAGTAATGGCTGCCTTAAATTCCATTGTTTTCCGTGAGCAGCATCTGCTTACTTCTGAACAACCTGGAACGATGCAAATCGACAGGCCTCAGAGACTGCAGGTTAGCAGCGCCGCTTCAAAAGAAAAGCTATTGTCGCTAGTAGAGACTTTGCCGTTAGCTGAAAGCGCAGAAACCTTTATGCCACCTAAAACTCAGGCAGCTGCTCTTAAAACCGAAGACGCAGCCCCTGTCCAGTCTGTAACAGTTGAGAAAGGAGCTATTATGAAAGAGTCAAAAACTGAAATGATGCAGATGACCATAGAGTCAAAACAAGAAATTAAACAGTCCGTTCATATTGAGAGACAGGAAATGAGATCAGTGACAGTAAAAAGCGAAGAGAGAGAGACAGGTGCAGACATCACAACCAGCTGGTCATCTGGGTCCATCTCAGTTGATCAGTCCACTCATGTTCTCATGCAGAAAAAAGAAATGCAGAAATATATAGCGGAAGAGACTACCATGCTAGAGGAAGAAATATTTAGGGATGTTTCTGCTGTTTTTGAAAGCTTTTTAGAAGATACGACTGTAGAGGAGCACTCTGAAGCAACATTTACAGTTACTGTGAGGCATGTTTCGAAAGTGAATTGGCTTTTTAAGGGACAACCAATTAAGTCTGGCAAAGAGTTCAAGTGTTCCAAAGATAACGACACATACACACTAGTCATTCACAAAGTTATCAAGGAAAAACACGAAGGCGAATACACGTGTGAGGCTGTGAGTGAAGCTGGCTCAACACGGACATCATCGTGGCTCACAGTGCTCATAAGAGGTTGGATTATGGGGATTATTTTACCATGTCATCACCCATGACTAACTCTTACCTTACCATTCATTTATTTGCTTTAAAGCACCCCTAAAGCTTCATGTAAGGGCACAATCTTGGCATTTCCTCCTTTTAAGTTCACACATCACAACTCCGGGGTGTTTATACCATCCACAAGACCCTATCTTTCTGTTCTTTCAATACCATCCCATGCTCATCCCCAATTCATGATGGCGTATTTATCACTCACGACTTCACTGGAACTTGCATCAGCCTGGAAATATGCACAGTATTTCATTCACAGTTCATTCTTTACCAAACAACTCTTTTTGCATGCTTGCCAGGACGCACAGCCCTGGTTTTCTTATTCATCTATCAATTCTTTCCCCATAACCCCACAGTTTTCCCTCCACAGTCACTTCTGGATTATTGTTTTCATCTCATTTTACATGTCATGTTTATTATTTTGAAGTGAATGCAATTCTATGGACAAATATCTCAATTTTAGATTAAACTTCTGAGTTTATATTAAAGAGATATTATTTGATCTACAGAATCGATATTCATTTCAAAGTATAAAAATACACGCCAAAGTATAATTCTAATAACTGTTTTTCTCCCTGTGCACATTCAGTGCCACCTGTTTTCAGGAATAAAATCCAGCCCTTGGAAGCTAGTGTTGGCAGCCCCGTCAGGTTCGAATGTGATATTGAAGATGCTCCCAATGTCACCTTCAAATGGTTCAAGTCTGGTTTTGAAATCAGACAAAGTGACAAGGTCAGGATCGTCAGCCATCACACCATTTCAACCCTGGAGCTTTTGAGCCCAACGATGGCTGATAGCGGAGAGTATACCTGCAAAGCTTCAAACCAACATGGGAGTGACAGCTGCTCTGCTAAACTGGTTGTGACAGGTAAGGTGCTTGGAATTTACTTGGTAGTGCGATGGTGGCTGACAAATGAAATGAACGTTGATAAGTGTTTGCGCAAACCAAATGATTTTTTCTCTCTTTTTTCATTTTAACTTGGTTATATAGAGGTTTTCCCTCCAGAATTTGTGTCAAAGACTGAATCAATGACATTGTTTGTGAGCAAACAGGCAAAGTTGCAATGTGTAATCACGGGTTCCGAACCAATGAATGTTGCCTGGTACAAGGATAACATTGAGATTGTGCCTAATGAGCACTATAAAACGTCCTCTAAAAAGAACATAGTTTGTTAGATGTTGGACTTGCATTA
>JAUZSU010000095.1:31715-46385 GCA_034780255.1 Parotocinclus maculicauda
CTATTTAAAACACACCATTAAACAATTTAGTATAGTATAATACAGTCATTCGTATCTCTGTTTTTTTTTATAAATCTTGAAACATTGTTGTATACTAGTTTTCTGTCATTCACAACTGAATTAGATGTGCATAAGGTTTTTCCTATTATAATTCCTATATAAGACCTCGGACCTTAAAGCCTGTATTTAATACCTGTATTTTTGGATTCTGATCATAAAGTAATATATATATATATATATATATATAAAATATATAAATAAAATAAAAATATTTTATGTGTTATTTCCAGATCCAACAGGGCCTCCATCCAACCCAAGAATTACTGATACCACCAAAACAACGGCGACATTCAACTGGGGAAGACCATTTTATGATGGTGGCCTCGAGGTTTCAGGATATATTGTCGAGCACAAACAGGAGGGAGAAGATGACTGGGTTCAAGACACAACTGCCCTTTTGAGAATTACTGAATTTGTGGTTTCAAACTTGCAAGCTGGAGGCAAATATAATTTCAGAGTCAGCGCGGTTAACTCAGAAGGACAGGGGGAACCTGCAGAAATTGAAAAGGTTGTAGAGCTTGTTGACCGTGAAGAAATTCCTGACTTTGAACTTGATGCAGAGCTGAGAAAAACACTCGTCGTCCGATCGGGTGCTTCCATTCGTATATTTGTGCCAATCAGAGGTCGTCCAACTCCAGAAGTAACATGGATAAAAGATGATCTCCCCCTTAAAGGCCGTGCCCATATTGATACTACAGAGTCATACACTTTACTAGTTGTCCCAGAATGCACAAGATACGATGCTGGAAAATACATCTTGACGCTGGAAAACGTAGCCGGGACAAAAACAGGATTTGTTAACGTCCGAGTTATAGACACACCAGGCCCTCCTGTCAATTTGAAACCAAGAGAAATCACCAAAAACAGCATCACACTTCAGTGGGAAATTCCAATTATTGATGGTGGATCTAAGATCACAAATTACATCATTGAAAAGCGTGACGCCACGCGAAAGGCTTTCACAACCATCACTACAAACTGGCAGAAGTGTTCCTACAAGGTTACAGGTTTGGAAGAAGGAGTTGGATATTACTTTAGAGTTTCTGCTGAAAATGAACGTGGTATTGGTGAGGCAGCTGAAACACCTGAACCTATCCGAGCATCTCAGGCTCCAACTACACCAGACAATCTTATTGTTACAGATGTGACACGGGACACTGCTACTTTGGCATGGACCAAACCAGCACATGATGGTGGTAGCAGAATCACTGGCTATGTGATTGAGGCTCAGAAAACGGGTTCTGATCTGTGGGTACATGTGACAACAATCAAGGCTTTGGATTACACGGTTACAGATTTGACTGAAAACGCAGAGTATGTATTCCGCATCTTTGCTGTGAACAGATCGGGAAGGAGTGAACCTCGTGAAAGCCGGCCAGTTTATATTAAAGAGCAGACCACAGCTCCAAGCTTTGATCTCAGGGGTGTCTATCAAAAATTGGTCGTAGCCAAAGCAGGTGATAATGTGAAGGTGGAGATTCCAGTTTTGGGCCGTCCCAGGCCATGTGTTGTCTGGAAGAAAGAAGATCAGGAACTTAAACAGACACAGAGAATCAACATTGAGAACACAGCGACCTCGACAATTCTTAACATTAGAGAAATCAAAAGAAAGGATGGAGGACAATATTCAATGACAGGAAAGAATATATTGGGAACTGTCACAGAGACTATTACAGTGCAGGTACATGATATTCCAGGACCTCCAACAGGACCAATAAAAGTAGACGAAGTGTCTTGTGACTATATTATCATATCATGGGATGCACCAGAGCATGACGGTGGAGTTCCTATCAACAATTATATTGTTGAAATGAGAGAAACTACAGGCACATCTTGGGTAGAGCTGGCAGCTACCGTCATTCGCACAACATTAAAAGCTGCTCGTCTTACAACTGGAATCGAATATCAGTTCCGAGTCAAGGCTCAGAACAGATATGGAGTTGGCCCTTTCATAACTTCAGAAACGGTAGTTGCTGCATATCCATTCGATGTACCAGGCCAACCAGATGTTCCACAAGTGGTTGCCTTTACAAAAGATTTTATTACAATCAGCTGGAATGAACCTACTTCAGATGGAGGAAGCCCAATTTTGGGATATCATATTGAGAGGAAAGAGAAAAACAGCATCCTTTGGCAAAGGATCAGCAAAGCTCTTGTGGTTGGAAATATTTTCAAATCATCAGGCCTGATGGATGCCATTGCATATGAATTCCGTGTTATTGCAGAAAACATGGCTGGCCTTAGCAAACCAAGCAAACCATCTGAGATGACATATGCCCTTGATCCAGTGGATTCTCCCAGTCAACCAGTGGCAATTAATATAACTAGACATCACGTAAGTCTTCAGTGGATGAAGCCACAGGGCGATGGGGGTTTCCCGATCACAGGATACACTGTGGAAAAGAGAGAAATGCCCAATGGCCGATGGCTGAAAGCCAATTTTGCCAATATCCTTGAAACAAACTTCACTGTTAGTGGTCTGACAGAAAATGCCTCATATGAATTCCGTGTCTCCGCAAGAAATTCAGCCGGTTCTGTCAGCAAACCATCCAAACCCTCAGAAGTTATAATCTGCAGGGACGATATTGAGGAACCAAAGCTTGATGTTGATGCCAGCTATAGTAGTACCATTGTGGTTAAAGCAGGAGATATTTTCAAACTGGATGCTAAGGCTATTGGCAGACCGATTCCTTCTTTAGTATGGTCAAAAGACGGGAAAGAACTTGAAGATACTGGCAAATTAGAAATCAAAACAACAGACTTTCATACATGTTTGATCAACAAAGATTCTTTGCGAAAAGATGGAGGTGCTTTTACCCTGACAGCCAGTAACCCTGGAGGATTTGCCAAGTTTGTGTTTAATGTCAAGGTTCTTGACAGACCTGGGCCTCCAGAAGGACCGCTTAATGTCACAGATATGACAACAGAAAAATGTTATCTCTCTTGGCTGCCACCACTTGCAGATGGAGGAGCAAAGATAGACTATTACATAATTCAAAGACGTGAAACAAGCAGACTTGCATGGACAAATGTAGCCACAGATTTACAAGTCAACCGTTACAAGGTTACCAAACTACTGAAAGGAAACGAGTACATCTTCAGAGTTATGGCTGTAAATAAATATGGAGTCGGTGAACCCCTGGAATCAGAGCCTGCAGTTGTAACTAATCCATACGTACCCAGTGATCCACCACAAGCTCCTGAAGTAACAATAATTACAAAAGACTCTATGGTGGTCTGCTGGGGACATCCCGAAAACAACGGTGGAAGTCCATTAAATACGTACATAATTGAAAGAAGGGATAAAACTGGCCTCAGGTGGGTCAAATGCAATAAGAGGACAGTTACTGATCTGCGCTTCAAAGCATCTGGTCTCACACCAGGGCATGAATATGAATTCAGAATCCTTGCTGAAAATGCTGCTGGTTTAAGTGCTCCAAGTCCTACGAGTCCATTTTACAAGGCATGCGACACAATTTTCCAACCTGGACCTCCTGGAAATCCAAGAGTTTTGGATACAACCAAGTCATCCATTACTGTTGCCTGGAACAAGCCCGTTTACGATGGGGGCTCTGACATTACAGGATATATCGTAGAAACTTGCCTACCAGAAGAAGATGAATGGACAATTGTCACTCCAATTAAAGGGCTCACGGGAACATCATTTACCATCACCAACTTGGTAGAAAACCAGGAATATAAAATCAACATTTCTGCTCTTAACAGTGAGGGTGTCGGGGAGCCTGCAACTGTACCTGGTACACCAAAGGCAGAGGATAGATATCTTCCACCTGAAATAGAGCTCGATTCAGATCTTCGCAAGGTGGTCAACATTAGAGCTTGTAGCACTCTGAGATTGTTCGTACCAATTAAAGGAAGACCTGCACCAGAAGTCAAATGGGCTAGGGAGCATGGCGAATCCCTTGATAAAGCAGTTATAGAGTCTACATCATCGTTCACATTACTTGTCATTGAGAACGTTGACCGGTTCGATGGTGGAAAGTATATGCTTACAGTGGAAAACAGCTCAGGAAGTAAAACAGCATTTGTTAATGTCAGGGTGCTCGACACTCCAGGGGCACCACAGAATCTCACGATTAAAGAAATAACAAAAGACTCGGTCTCGCTGATCTGGGATCCTCCTGTTATTGATGGTGGATCAAGAGTCAGACATTACCTTGTGGAAAAACGTGAATCGACAAGAAAGGCATACTCAGTTGTAAATGCGTCCTGCCCCAAAACAAGCTGGAGAATTGGTGATTTGCAGGAGGGTGGTTTGTATTTCTTCAGAATCCTGGCTGAAAATGAATTCGGCATCGGCCTTCCAGTTGAAACTGCTGAACCTGTCAAAATTTCCGAAAAGCCTTTGCCTCCTGGCAAGGTGACTCTTAAAGAGGTTACTGGCAAAAGCGTGACTTTGTCTTGGGAAAAGCCCGATCATGATGGCGGAAGCAGGATCACAGGATATATTGTGGAAATGCAAGTGAAGGACAATGACAAATGGACTCAGGTCATGACTGTTAAAGCAACAGAGGCAGTAATTGTTGGCCTGACTCAGGGTGAAGAGTATTTTTTCCGTATATCTGCGACCAATGAAAAAGGAACTAGTGATCCTCGTCTGCTGGGTATGTCTGTGGTGGCAAAGGATCTTATCATCACCCCTGCATTCAAGCATTCATTTAATACATTCAGTGTGCTGGCTGGTGATGACCTCAAGATAGATCTTCCATATGTGGCTGAACCTAAGGCAGCAGTTACCTGGCTTAAAGATGGAGCCGTTCTCAAAGAGACAACACGTGTACACACTGATGTAATGGACAACCATCTTTACCTCTTAATCAAAGAGGCAACACGTGATGATGTGGGTAGTTATTCAATCAAGATTAAAAACTCGGCTGGAGAGGCTACAACTGACATCACCGTTGTTGTGCTTGACAAGCCTGGTCCTCCAACCGGCCCCATCAAAATAGATGAGGTAACTGCAGATAGTGTAACACTGTCATGGCAACCACCTGAGTATGAAGGTGGATGTTCAATCAATAATTATATTGTAGAAAAAAGAGATACGTCCACCACAAACTGGCAGATTGTGTCAGCAACGGTTGCTAGAACAACTACTAAAGCTGTGAGACTGAAAACTGGCTGTGAGTATCAGTTCAGGATTGCAGCCGAAAACAGATATGGAAAGAGCTCGTTTCTGCTTTCTGAAACTGTAGTTGCACAATATCCATTTGAGATACCAAGTGCTCCAGGAGTTCCCACTGTTCCATCTGCTACCAAAGACAGTATGGTTATTGTTTGGAACAAACCTGGCAGTGATGGTGGAAGCAAAATTCTTGGTTATCACCTTGAGGGTAAGGAAAGAAATAGCCTTCTGTGGGTGAGACAAAATAAAACCATTATTCCAGACACAAGATTCAAAGTTAGTGGTCTGGAAGAAGGCATCGAATACGAGTTTAGAGTTTATGCTGAAAATATTGTTGGCTTAAGCAAAGCCAGCAAAGTGTCAGAAATGCAGGTCGCAAGGGATCCTTGTGATCCTCCAGGCAAACCAGAAGCAGTGATTGTCACCAGAAGCGCTGTGACACTAAGGTGGACAGCACCAGAGTTTGATGGTGGAAGCAAGGTCACCGGCTACATCGTTGAAAAGAAAGAGTTACCTAACGGTCGCTGGATGAAGGCCAGTTTTGCAAATATCATAGAAACTGAATTTGTAGTCAGTGCTTTAGTGGAAGACCAGCAATATGAATTCCGAGTCATCGCAAGAAATGCTGCTGGTGTTCACAGTCTGCCTTCTGAAAGTACTGGTGCAATCACTGCAAAAGATGAAGTCGAGCCACCTGTAATTGATTTAGATGCCAAATATTCTCAAACAGTCGTGGTTAGTGCTGGAGAGTCATTCAAGATTGAGGCTGGAATATTGGGCAAACCTATTCCATCAGTTCATTGGTTAAAGGGTGGAGAAGAACTTGTCAATACAGCTAGACTTGAAATTAAGAATACAGATTTTATTGCTTCTATAAGTGTAAAAGAGGCTATCCGAGTTGACGGAGGCCAGTACATGCTGCTGTTGAAAAATGTCGGAGGAGAAAAATCAATAGGCATTAACGTAAAAGTTCTAGACCGCCCTGGACCACCAGACGGGCCAATTTCAATCTATGGGGTTACAAATGAGAAATGCTGCATATCATGGAAAACACCTTTACACGATGGAGGCGCCGAGGTGTCTCATTACATTGTGGAAAGAAGGGAGACCAGCCGCTTAGTCTGGACTGTTGTGGAATCAAAGGTGCAAACCCTAAATCTGAAGATTACCAAACTGTGTCCAGGAAACGAGTACATTTTTAGAGTGATCCCTGTTAACAAATATGGAGTTGGAGAGCCCCTAGAGTCCGATCCCGTAATTGCAACAAATCCATTTGTCTCACCTGATGCACCAAGTGGTGTTGAAGTCTCCAATATCACGAAAGACTCCATGGTCGTTACGTGGGAAAGACCTGCTAAAGATGGTGGCAATGCAATTTCGGGATATATCATCGAAAAACGAGACAAAGACGGCGTCAGATGGACAAGGTGCAACAAGCGTGTGGTTAGTGAACTGCGTTTCAGAGTTACAGGCCTTCTTGAGAACCACAGCTATGAATTCCGTGTTTCCGCTGAGAATGCTGCTGGAGTTGGTAAACCAAGTGCCCCCACTGTATACTACAAAGCGCTGGATCCAGTCTTTAGGCCAGGTCCACCAAACAACCCTAAGGTAATTGATGTTTCAAGGTCATCTGTTGTCCTACAGTGGAGCAAACCCATATATGATGGTGGATGTGAGATTCAGGGCTATATTGTTGAAACTTGCGAAGGGATATCTGATGAATGGATAATGTGCACACCATGCACCGGAATCACAGAAACAAAGTATGAAGTGCAAAAATTAGTGGAAAAACATGAATATAAATTCAGGGTGTGCGCCATAAATAAGGTCGGAGTTGGTGACCATGCTGATGTCAAGGATTCCATTCTCGTGGAAGACAAACTGGAGGCACCAGATGTTGAGCTTGACGCTGACCTCAGAAAGATGATCATTGTTAGAGCTGCAGGATCACTTCGACTGTTTGTTCCAATCAGGGGCCGACCGGCTCCAGAAGTCAAATGGGGAAAAGCAGATGGTGAGATAAATGAGACGGCACAAATTGATGTCACAAGCAGCTATACATCGCTTGTAATTGAAAACGTTAACAGATTTGACAGTGGAAAATACACCTTGTCTTTGGAAAACTCAAGTGGAGCGAAAAAGGCATTTATTAGCGTCAGGGTTCTTGATACTCCAGACGCACCTGCAAATTTCCATGTCAAGGAAATAACCAAAAATTCACTCACCCTCACATGGGAGCCGCCTTTGTTGGATGGAGGATCCAAAATAAAACATTACATCATTGAGAAGCGGGAGAGCACAAGAAAGGCTTACTCTGCTGTTGCTACCTGCAACAAAATGACATACAAGATCGAACAGCTCCAAGAGGGTGGCATTTATTTCTTTAGAGTTCTTGCAGAAAACGAATATGGAATCGGATTACCTGCCAAGACACTAGAACCAATCAAAATCTCAGAAGTGCCTCAGCCTCCTGGAAAGATTTCTGTAGTGGATGTTACACGCAAGAGCATATCTCTGTCCTGGGAAAAGCCTGAACATGATGGAGGAAGTAGAATCAGTCACTATGATGTTGAGATGCAAGCAAAAGACAGTGAAAAGTGGTCTCTGTGTGCACAGGTTAAATCGCTTGAAACAGTCATTACTAGTTTGATCCAAGGTGAGGAGTACAATTTTAGGGTAATTGCAGTGAATGACAAGGGAAGGAGTGATCCTAGACTTCTGGCACATCCTGTCATTGCAAAAGATTTAGTCATTCAGCCATCCATACGGACAAAACTTAGTACTTACCTTGTACAAGTTGGCTATGACTTGAAAATCGAAGCTCACATCACCGGTCACCCCAAGCCTACCATTACATGGACTAAAGATGGTGCAGAGCTGAAACAGACCACGAGAGTTAATGTTGCTGACACTGCAAACCTCACAACCTTGTCCATTAAAGATGCAGCAAGAGATGACGGTGGCATGTACAGCATCACTGTGACTAACATACTTGGTCAAAAGGAGGTCACGGTTGAAGTTGTCATACTGGACAAACCTGGACCACCAACCGGTCCGGTGAAAATTGATGAAATAAGTGCAGAAAGTGCCACTCTGTCATGGGAACCTCCATCCTACACTGAAGGTTGTCAGATTTCTAATTACATTGTACAAAAGAGAGACACTACCACAACCAACTGGGTAGTTGTTTCCGCCACAGTAGCTAGGACTACACTCAAAGTTGGAAATTTGAAAACTGGAGCCGAGTACCAGTTTAGGATCATGGCTGAAAACAGATATGGGAAAAGCTATGCCATAGACTCAGAACCAGTTCTTGCTCAGTATCCTTTCAAAGAGCCAGGCCCTCCTGGAACACCGTTTGTATCTGCTTCCACAAAGGAATCCATGGTTGTTGAATGGCACAAACCAGTATCAGATGGTGGTAGTGCTATTCTTGGATATCATCTCGAGAGGAAAGAGAAGAACAGCATTCTGTGGACAAAAATAAATAAAACACTTATTCAGGACACACGATATAAAACATCGCCTTTGGAAGAGGGTATAGAATACGAATTCAAAATCTTTGCAGAAAATATTGTGGGAGTGGGTAAATGCAGCAAAGTCTCAGAGGGTTGTGTAGCACGTGACCCATGTGATCCTCCTGGTACTCCCGTGCCAGTAATTGTGACAAGACACTCAGTGCTCCTGAGATGGACACCACCAGAATACGATGGAGGCAGTTCATTGACTGGATATGTCGTCGAGAAAAGAGATCTCCCAGATGGACGATGGATGAAAGCAAGTTTTGCAAACATTCTTGAGACTGAATTTACGGTCACTGGTCTGACTGAAGACTCAAAGTATGATTTCAGGGTCATTGCCAGAAATGGAGCTGGATCAGTCAGCAAGCCTTCTCAATGCACTGGTCCAATAACTGCCAAGGACGAGGTTGAGCCACCTGTCTATGAGATTGACTCACAGTATAGCCAGATCCTGACAGTAAATGCTGGCGATACATTTATATTGCAAGCCTCTGTACTAGGAAAGCCTGTTCCAACTATGCAATGGTTTAAGGGCGATGTGGAGGTTGAAATGTCTGCCAGAGCTGAGACTAAAAACACAGATTTTAAAGCAGTCCTTATTGTCAAAGATGCCATCCGAGTTGATGGAGGACAGTACACTTTGCAGCTTACGAACGTTGGTGGCACCAAATCTGTGCCCTTCAATGTAAGAGTGCTTGATAGACCTGGGCCTCCGGCTGCACCTTTGACAGTTTCTAATGTAACATGTGAGAAGTGCTCATTGTCATGGCTTCCTCCTGTGCATGATGGTGGTAGCAGTATTTCTCATTACATCATTGAAAAGAGAGAAACAAGTCGTCTTGCTTGGACTGTAGTGTCAAGCGACTGTGGAGCAACCATGTTCAAAGTCACCAAGCTTCTGAAAGGAAATGAATACATCTTCCGTGTCATGGCTGTCAACAAATATGGTGTTGTTGAACCTTTAGAGTCTGTGCCAGTAATTATGAGAAATCCGTTTGTTCCTCCCGGGCCACCTCGAGAGTTAGAAATAACAAATATCACAAGGGATTCCATGACGGTGTGCTGGACTCGTCCTGAGACTGATGGTGGAAGTGAGATTGTTGGTTACATTGTAGAGAAGAGAGACAGAGCTGGAGTCAGATGGACAAAATGCAACAAGCGCAGAATCACAGACCTTCGCTTCAGAGTTACCGGCCTCACAGATGAACATGAATATGAATTTAGATTGACTGCTGAAAATGCTGCTGGAGTTGGTCAACCAAGTCCGCCAACTGTGTACTATAAAGCATGTGACCCAACATTTAAACCTGGTACGCCAACAAATGCACACCTTGTTGACACTACGAAAGATTCAGTGACTATTGAATGGAGTAGGCCAATTTATGATGGTGGCCTAGAGATTCAGGGTTATGTCGTAGAGATATGCAAAGCAGATGAAGAGGAATGGCTAACATGTACCCCACCCACTGGTTTGAACGCTACTAAATTCAGAATAACCAAACTTACAGAACATCAAGAGTATAAGGTTCGCATATGCGCTCTTAATAAGCTGGGTGTTGGTGAGCCAGTCTCCATTTCTGGCACAGTTAAGCCAGTGGATAAAATGGAACCTCCTGAAATTGAGCTTGATGCTGAGTTAAGGAAGGGCATTGTTGTTCGTGCTGGAGGAAGTATGAGAATCAACATTCCCTTCAAAGGTCGTCCCATTCCAGAGATAAACTGGACTAAGGATGATGGTGATTTACCAAGTAAGGCTCAAATAGAAAAGAGTTTGAATTACACACAGCTCTCAATTGACATATGTGATAGGAACGATGCTGGAAAATACACTCTCACTCTAGAAAACAGCAGTGGAACCAAATCGGCATTTGTTTTGGTCAAAGTTCTAGATACTCCCGGTGCACCAGTAAATCTGAGCGTGAAAGATATTACGAGAAATTACGTCACCCTCATTTGGGAGCCTCCACTTAT
Organism: Parotocinclus maculicauda; assembly: GCA_034780255.1. Classification (NCBI taxonomy): domain Eukaryota; kingdom Metazoa; phylum Chordata; class Actinopteri; order Siluriformes; family Loricariidae; genus Parotocinclus; species Parotocinclus maculicauda. The sequence goes on from JAUZSU010000095.1 coordinate 42,414, forward strand.
TGATGGTGGTGCGAAAATAAAGAATTACATTGTGGACCAGCGTAAATCGACCAGACCCGCGTTCTCTAACATCACTACAAAATGCACCAAGACAAGCATGCGTGTAGGTGACCTCGCTGAAGGTGGCATTTATTACTTTAGAGTGATGGCTGAGAACGAGTTTGGAGTTGGTCTGCCTGTAGAAACAGAAGAATCTGTAAAGACTGCTGATCCACCCCTACCTGTGGGCAAAGTCAAACTGACAGATGTGACTAAAAGCACTGCATCATTGTCATGGGAGAAACCAGACCATGATGGTGGAAGTAGGATTCTTGGTTATTATATCGAAATGCAGCCAAAGGGATCCGAAGACTGGGTCATAGCAGCTACTACTAAAACATGTGAAGGAACAGTGGCAGGTCTTAGTTCTGGTCGAGAGTATCTATTCAGAGTTTCTGCCTACAACGATAAAGGAAGAAGTGATCCAAGAGCGCTAGCTGCACCAGTCATAGCTGGTGATATTACAATTGAACCAAGCCTCAAAGTGACATTCAACACGTACAGCGTCCAATGCGGTGGAGAACTCAAAGTAGAAATTCCAGTAACCGGCCGGCCAACACCAAAGGTCACATGGGCTAAAGAAGGGCAAACACTTAAAGAGACAACTAGACTGAATGTCTCAACCACAGCAACATCGACAGTTCTTTTGATCAAGGATTCCAATAGAGAAGATGCTGGGAAATATACAGTCTCTGCTATAAACAGCATTGGAACAGCCACAGAAGAAATTGGTGTAATCATCTTGGACAAGCCAGGTCCACCGATTGGACCAGTTAAAATTGAGGAAGTAAGCGCCAACTATGTTGTCATTTCCTGGGAGCCACCTGCATACACTGGTGGTTGTCAAATAAACAATTACATTGTAGAAAAACGGGATACAACAACCACAAACTGGCAGATGGTATCAGCAACCATTGCACGCACAACAATCAAAATCTCTAAACTGAAAACTGGTTCGGAATATCAGTTTAGAGTGTTTGCCGAAAACAGATATGGAAAGAGCTCATCTTTGGACTCAGCACCTGTTTTCGTAAGCTATCCTTTCAGTGAGCCAGCAGCACCAGGTACACCATTTGTGTCATCGGTGACAAAAGATCACATGACTATTGAATGGAAGCCACCTACCAATAACGGTGGTAGTCCTATTCTTGGGTATCATATTGAGCGCAAAGAAAAGAACAGCATTCTGTGGGCAAAACTGAACAAACTGCTAATTGCTGACACTCGATTTAAAACAAACGGTCTTGAAGAAGGCATTGAGTATGAATATCGAGTGTATGCGGAAAATATCGCAGGGATGAGTCCAGCCAGCAAAGTTTCCGAAAGTGTTTTTGCACGTGATCCATGTGATCCCCCTGGAACACCCGAAGCTATTGTCATTACAAGGAACCTTGTCACACTTCAGTGGACAAAGCCACAATTTGATGGAGGCAGTGTAGTCACGGGTTACATTGTTGAGAGGAAGACGCTACCCAGTGGTCGCTGGATGAAGGCCAGTTTTGCGAATGTTATAGATACTCAATTTACAATCACTGAATTAACAGAAGGAGAGCGCTACGAATTCAGAGTAATTGCAAGAAACGCAGCTGGTACCTTAAGTGAGCCCTCTGAAAGCACTGGACCAATTACTGCACAGGATGAGATTGAAGCCCCTTCAGTCTCCATGGACTCAAAATTCAAGGACGTCATCATTGTAAATGCCGGCGAGACGTTTAACATTGATGCTGATTTTGCAGGCAAACCACTTCCAGATATAATGTGGCTGAAGGATGGAAAAGAAATCGACAGTACAACACCAAGGATGGAAATTAAATCCACTCTCACGCGGACTGTTCTTACAGTTAAAGACTGCATCAGAGTAGATGGTGGACATTTTGTTCTGAACGTCAGCAATGTGGGTGGAACAAAACTGGTACCTGTAAACGTCAAGGTTCTGGATAGACCTGGTCCACCAGACGGACCTCTAAAGGTAACTGGTGTAAAAGCTGAAAAATGCTATTTACATTGGAACCATCCATCACATGATGGCGGAGCCAGCATTTCTCATTATATAATTGAAAAGAGGGAAACTAGCAGATTGTCCTGGACTATGGTAGAACCCAAAATTCAAGCCATAAGTTATAAAGTTACCAAACTGTTACCAGGTAATGAGTACATCTTCAGAGTGATGGCTGTGAACAAGTATGGTATTGGTGAACCACTCGAATCTGATCCAGTCATTGCAAGAAATCCTTTTAAGCCACCTGGTCCACCTTCAACTCCAGAAGCAAGTGCAATCACTCGCGATTCAATCGTCTTGACATGGGAACGGCCGGAGGATGATGGTGGTTCAATGATTGAAGGCTTTGTTTTGGAAAAGCGAGACAAAGAGGGCGTTCGGTGGACAAAGTGCAACAAGAAAAGACTAACTGATCTGCGGTTCAGAGCTGCTGGATTAACAGAAGGACACTCTTATGAATTTAGAGTGTCCGCGGAAAATGCTGCAGGTGTCGGCACGCCTAGTGACTCATCAGAATATTACAAAGCCTGTGATGCAACCTATCCACCTGGGCCTCCAAACAATCCCAAAGTGACAGATAATTCTAGTTCAACAGTCTCTCTTGCTTGGAGCAGGCCCATTTATGATGGTGGTGCGCCAGTCTCTGGATACATTGTTGAGATGAAAGAAGCAAGTGATGATGAATGGTTTGTGTGTACACCGTCGACAGGCGTACAGACAACTCACTTCACAGTGAAAAACCTGAAGGAAAATGCCGAATACAATTTCCGTATTTCTGCAGTTAATATCGAAGGGGCTGGAGATCACGTTGATGTTGCAGGCTCTGTTATTGCTGCTGAGAAACTTGAGGCTCCAGAGGTGGAGTTGGATGCAGATCTGAGGAAGATTGTGACCGTCCGTGCAAGCGCGACACTGCGATTGTTTGTTCCCATCAAGGGACGACCTGAGCCTGAAGTGAAATGGTCAAAGGCTGATGGTCCCCTTACAGAGCGTGCTCAAACTGAAGTCACAAGCTCTTACACCATGCTTGTCATTGACAACGTTGACAGATTTGACACCGGTAAATATGTTATAACTCTTGAAAATAACAGTGGTACAAAATCTGCATTCGTTAATGTGAGAGTACTGGACTCCCCAAGTGCTCCTGTGAACTTTGTGGTTAAGGATGTAAAGAGAGATTCGGTTCAGCTGCAGTGGGAACCTCCACACATTGATGGTGGTGCCAAGATTACGCACTACATTGTGGAGAAGCGTGAATCAAAAAGAATGGCCTTTACTACTCTGTCAAACAGCTGTGTCCGAAATTCTTTTAAAGTTGACGATCTTCAAGAGGGTGGTATTTATCACTTCCGTGTACTTGCAGTGAATGAACATGGCGTTGGCTTGCCAGCGACAACCACAGAGCCAGTTAAAGTATCCCAAGCACCTCTACCACCAGGTAAAGTCACGCTTGTTGACGTTACTCGCCACACTGTAAGTCTTTCCTGGGAAAAGCCTGACCATGACGGTGGCAGCAAAATAACAGGGTACATTGTAGAGATGTTAACTAAAGAATCAGACAAATGGACTGTATGTTCGACTGTAAAGGTCCCCGAAGCTACTATTGAAGGACTTACAACTGGAGAGGAATATTCATTTAGAATTGTGGCCATGAATGAGAAAGGAAAGAGCGATCCTAAACCACTTGGTGCACCTGTTGTGGCCAAGGATATCAGCATCGAACCCATCATTGACTTGATGTTCAACACGTACAGTGTTAAAGCTGGAGACGACCTAAAAATTGATGTTCCGTTTAGAGGGAGACCTCAGCCAGAAGTGGTGTGGAAAAAAGACGGCCACTCGCTGAAGCAAACAACCAGAGTTAATGTTCTTACATCTAAAACAACCTCTAAGATTACTATCAAGGACTCAACTAGGGAAGACGCTGGAAAGTA
>JAUZSU010000096.1:6715-31479 GCA_034780255.1 Parotocinclus maculicauda
CACACTATTATTAAGAATTTTAAATATTTTAGCATAGCTCAGTTTAATCTGAGATACCGTAATCCAGTTTGGCATTATAGTGAGTTTGCATGTTCTCCCCATGTCTGTGTGGGTTTCCTCCAGGCACTTGGGTTTCTTCCCACATTCCAATGGAATGCCATCAAAGTGCATGTAAACATGTGTGTAGGGGCACATGATGTATGTGGTGCCTTCTTCAGGGTTGGTGCTTGTCTTTAAGAATTTTAATATGATGAATATGATACATTTAAATATGATGAAGTAATAGAAATCTCACCCTCAGCTTTGTCCAATGACTGTGTGCAAAATATTGTATTGGCAATGCCTCATTACTCATTGTATTGCTTTCTCAATTTTTAGATCACAGAGAGAACGGAGTCCTTGAATAGATCCTTAAAGAAGAGGTAGGTTTATTTAGCTAGTCAGTTACCACAAAGCATAGCCAGCCAGCTTATTTACATTCTGCTGAAAGTTCTTGGGTCTAAGCTTGACTATAAATACAACTTTTATTTATATGTAGTAAAGGCATTTAAGCTGAATGACCATTGTATAAAAGTAAACATTGACATAGGTACCTGGGTGCCTTAGGTCACCTTCATATTTAGATAGTTCGTTACTTTTTTTAGCATTGATTTATGGGTCTTCTAACATGGTCCAGATGTGCAGAACATGCGTTTTCTCTGGTGGCTTGTGAGATATTTTGGTGGACTCGGACTAGGCTCCATGCAGTCTGAGGCAATGACTTATCAGCATACCAGGCTCTCAAAAATATAAGTCATAGGGTTATTAAGGGCAAAATACCCACGTTTGGTTCAAATGTGACCTAATGGAAGAAACAGAAGATATGCGAATTCAAAAGGAAGCAAATGTGGGGTGGAGGTAGACTCTAGCACAGACTGGCCTGTGTCTGCAATAACAATTTTGAAACAGATTATGATTGCTTGGAAGAATTTTGCTGAAGACGTCAAAAGAAGTGATCCTTAAGTACATGCAGTTAATACCAGTGGTGTTATCTGTCTGTCTGACTGAGGCACAACAAAGGCAAAATCCTTCTGCAAATGTTACACTTTCATGCAATACTGACTGCAGGAAGGATGACATCACTTTCCATGTATGGCTTTATTTCTCTTCAGCTTAGTGTTAAGATTTATGAGTAGGTCTTCATGAGTAAGCATTGCATCATCTAGAAAGATGCGTGTTACCTGTCTGCTATGACTAACATATTTCCCATGTATTTACTGATGTAATACCAAATATTCAAACAGTTGAAAAAATATTCCAACCACATCTAAGTAGCCACTTCATATGAATGTATTGTTTAAACACAAGACATATTTACAATAAAATAATTCTACATGCATGCATATCTCACTGAATTTCCTTGCCATGTTTGCATTCATAACAAAGATAATTTGCTTTGAAAGAATTATTAGTGAATAGTATCTAAAATGTGTAATATCACTGTGGGGACATTTAACAAAAGTCTTGTAAAAAGAGTAGTCCATGTGGGAAAGAGTCTCTCTTATCCCCATCTGGGCTTCAAGCCAGATTATGAGGTTTTACCGTTTTTATATGTTGTGCAGTCTTGACATGCCCTGACCAAGTTTCTTTGTTTTGGAAACAGCAATAGTTTTAAGAAGACTCAGCCACCACTACTGCTATCTAAGATTGATGACAAACTGGAGCTATATGCTCACGCTGTGGAGGTACGTTCTCATGCCACTGAATTAATGGATTAGTCTGATTTATGTTCTCAACATTTGAAGGTGTATATGCAAGCAGTGAAATATTTTTTTGTGAATAAATGTTCCCCTTTTTTGTAAAAACTATAATGTGTTATATATTATTTCATCCATTATCATACAGGCTAGTGGGCATGCTATAGGAAAAGGTCTAAGCAGTAAACTATCATGTTCAGTAGATCATGTTCTTTCACTAAAACTTTTGTTAATAAAAGTACAGAAGTTTTTTTAAATATGCTTCAGGTTTAAACTTGTTGAATATCACTGTTTTGGCGGTAAACTGCAAGTTCCTGATCCCAGGTCAACAGAGCTTGTGGGATTCATTAAATCATAACTACACAAATGTACTACTGTCACAACATCATTTCAGGCACTGATAACTGACAAAAAAAATACCAAGAATTTGTTTGTCTGCTGGTCAGAATGGTATTTTAATAAAAGCAGTCAAAATATCTTTATATATCGAAATAGCAGGAAGTGGGAGCCAGTGGGAAGGATTGATTACAATTTATGGTTGGTATACATCATACAAATCCAGTCATTTTATATTAATTGTGTAGTCTATGTTGTGTTTTTTAGAGCTCTTCAAAAGAACCAAAGATGGTCAAGACAGCCACAGTAGACATTCCCAGTGTTCCTGAACCTGTGGTTGCTAAAAAGAATCTGTTTGAGTCAGGAGACACGTGGAACCAGAACACAGTGAAATGCACTCCAACAAAGGTATTAAAACATATAAAACACTGCTCATTATAATACATAAATAGTGATAAAGGATGAAATTCCATTTCTGCAGTTACCTGTTATCAGCGACAGCTGACTTTCTCCAAGATATTTCTCTGTGGGCAGTATGAGTCAGTAGCTTAGAGCCAAGACTCATATAGACAACAAGAAGATTATAATTTTGTCATCATAACAAGTGCTATGACTCCCATGGCCCATTCTGGTAGCTGAATGAAATGTCTGTTTTTATGAGGTATACAGTTTGATGATGTTATTTTAGTCATAAAAATTGTCATTGACTTTGAGCCTCTTACTCATATTGCCCCAGAGGAACAGGTGTTTGAAGTAGTCACCTGTTACTGATCTCCAGGGAAACTGCAGAATTTCTGATAAGTTGCGAAATTAATGATAATGGTGGCATGTGAGTACATGCCAATGATTACGTGTGTGTGTGTGTGTGTGAGAGAGAGAGAGAGAGAGAGAGAGAGAGAGAGAAAGAGAAATTAGACAATAAAATGTTTTTTTGTGATGGTACAAAATTTGGGGGTGTAGTTTTCTTTAATTGCCATACCAAAGGCAGGAAATCGGGAAATATGTCAGCAAAGCCTTTGTGTGTATCACATAATGTTGATAATGATAGTAATGATAGTAATTATCTTTATGTATTTTTTCATGCACCATGTCTAAACTATACTGCTCACAAAAATCAGGGGATATTTAATATGAAATCATATGTTCTGCCTTGTCCTTCACCATTCTATTTTCAAGGACACTGATGGTCTGAAGGTGGGTGTAGCTGATCTGATCACTCAGTGGGTGAAAGGAAGCCCAGACGGTAGCAGACAAATGCCTTCCAAACCTGTAAGTGTCTGCTGACTCGTCTTCCAGTCATATTAGTCTGTCTCTCATTGTTTCTGCCTGTAAGCACAATGCTTTATAAAGTTTAGGACAACAGTATGACAACTGACTATCCATATTTCTGGCTATGTGCCCCTTATAAATTAGATTCTTTTGTTATCTTTTCTGCTTTCAGTTTCTTTTCTCTGCTTCTTTCAAGTGCCTTCTTATCTTTCCACTCCAAGGTAAAATCGTTGTCAATTTTAACCTTTCTTGATCCTCTCTGATCAAAATGTGTTTATTAATATAATGGTAGTTTCTAGGTGTATTTAAGGGATGTCCGTTGATCCATGAAGTGAACTCGTGATGTGTACACTTCTGTGTACACTGCCCTCTGGTGGAATACTGATCCCGCTTTACTGATGATTTCAGTTCTGCGTTATCAAAATAGAGAAACTTCTCTTAGACCTGTCTGCTTCTTCTCAGGATGTTAAATCAGGAGATGTGCTCCAAAAGAAGAACATGTGGGAGATTATAGGAGAGGGATCAGCAACAGGCAGGGCAGGACCAGCAGTGAAGGTAAATACTAAATATGGCATATACCTGTCCTTTTTTTCGCATGCTGTTCAGATGTTCAATCAAGTGATGTTTATTGTTATTTTCAGGGCAGCTCCTCTGCCAAACGCTACAAGTTTGTTGTCACCGGACATGGCAAATATGAGAAGGTTTCCATTGATGATGACAATTACAGTGACTACCCAAATGGAAAATCAGGTAAGACTGTTATAATTATTTATAGATATTTATAGATAGATAGATAATTATTTATTTTGCAAATGTCTGGTTTAAATTAACCCATCATAGCTTCTGTGTGATTAGTAACTCAAAGTATCTTTCCTCATCCCATAATGGTTAATATATTCCTTGTATAAAGGACTATGCATTACACCAAGTCGGCTTCAACATATTAAACAAAGCTTTGATAAAGCACATAAGCTTTGGAGGCATATCACTATAAGTTGTTGACATGACCCTGCCATATAAATTTACATAGATGGTCTTCAATTGCCTAGAGTAAATACTGCTGGAAATATTTACACCTGCTTGATTGTGTATGACTGGGAGCACCAAGCACATTCAGCTTGGTATTTGGTGCTCATTATAATGATAATATGATTAATTATATTTAGGCAACACTGTACTCCCATTCGAAATATATTATTATATTATATTTATTATTAAATTATACTAAATTTAAGTCACATTATCATTATCTAACAGAAATAAAATTTTATATATACTGGAGGTGGCTGCCACATTTATTTCAAGATTTTGTCAAACCATACATGGGGAAAATAAGTATTTGATACACAAATACAAATATACAAGTTTTTCGACCTACAAAGAATGAGGAGGTCTATATTTTTTATCATAGGCACACTTCAACCATGAGAGACAGAACCTAAAAAGAAAATCCAGAAAATCACATTGTATGATTTTTAAATAATAAATTTTCATTTGCATAATTGAAGTATTTTTTCACCTACCGAGCAGCAAGAAATTCTGGCTCTCATAGACCTGTTAGTTGTTTTTAAGAATCTCCCTATTCTGCACTCATTACCTGTATTAATTGCACCTGTTTAAACTTGTTACCTGTATAAAAGACACCTGACACTTAATCAATCACACTCAAACCTCTCCAACATGCCCAAGACAAAAGATCTGTCCAAGGACACCAGAGGCAAAATTGTAGACCTGCACAAGGCTGGTAGGCACAAGGCAAGGTGGGGTAAGGATGATTGTTTGAAAGGTCTGGAATCAGCCCAGAACTACACAAGAGGACCTGGTCAATAATGTGAAGAGAGCTGGGACAACAGTCTCAAAGATGACCATTAGTAACACTACGCCGTCAAGGATTAAAATCCTGCAGGGCATGCAAGGTCCCCTCTGTTCACACCAGCAAATGTCCAGGCCCGTTTAAAGTTCGCCAATGACCATCTGGATGAACCATGCCACCCATGAGGCATGGAGGTAGGTCATTTAGTCTGATGAGACCAAAATAGAGCTTTTTGGTATGAACTTGCCGTGTTTGGAGGAAGAAGAAGGATGAGTACGACCCCAACAACACCGTACCAACAGTGAAGCATGGGGCTGGATCCATAATTGCACATGGGTCAGCATCAGCACTGAAGATGGTCCAAGGCTGGGTTTTCTAGCATGACATTGACCTGAAACATGCAGCCAGGGTAACTAAGGAGTGGCTCAGTTGGAAACATTTCAAGTCCTGGAGTGGTATAGCCAGTCTGATTCCAATAGAACATTTTTGGAGTGAGCTGAAACTTAATGTTGCCCAGCGACAGCCCTAAAACCTGAAACATCTGGAGAAGATCTGTATGAAGAAGTGGGCCAAAATCATGGTCAAGAACCACAGGAAATGTCTGACCTCTGTAATTGCAAACAACTGTTTCTCTACCAAATATTAAGTTTCATTTTCCTGTTGTATTAAATACTTATTTCAAGCAATAAAATGCAAATTAATTCATTAGAAATCATACAATGTGATTTTCTGGATTTTTTTAGATTCTGTCTCTTACAGTTGAAGTGTACCTACAATAAAAATTACTGATCTCTCCATTCTTTCTAGGTGAGAAACCTTGCAAAATTGGCAGTGTATCAAATAATTATTTTCCCCACTGTATGCATTCGATATTATATTCAATGTTAAGCTATTACATGTTATTATTTAATGTTAGATTTATATATTTGAACATTAATGTTTTTTTAATAATTTACTTAAATATATATAGTATTTTATATACAGAAAATATTCTTCACTATAGATATATAATAAAACATTCATTGACAAAATGATATTCATAACAATGACTGTCTTTCTACGAATAAGACATTTTAATTTAAAAAAATAATACAAAACATATAATCTAATACATTGCACCTTTAAATCCAGGGTGTTTTACACATTACTGCCCATGAAGAAAATGTGTACTCAATCTGATATTTGAAAACATGGTATAGACAATTAATGAATTCAGACAGATGTTAGACATTTCTATAGCCCGAAACATCCAGACAATACATAAGCCATGCATTAGACTTGAGTGTGTTAACTCTTGCATCATCTAAACTATTCTTTCAGTTAATCAAAGACCTTTTCTTTTATGTCTAACTGAGGTTTTCGTCAATGTAAGCTGCCTGTCACACTTTAGGCATGCACTGGTCACAAGGATACATTATATAATACAATGTCTGTATTTTCATTTCAGCTTTGTGATGTACATATGCAACTAGTGCTGATTATTTCTTTCATACACATTTTTTTTATTTCCAAGTTTGTGTCATGCCACCACATCCCAACTTTCACTGACTTTTCACTGTCAATTCTGTTCCTTCTTTATCTAGACATCTGTGGTTTTCATAGAAAAGAACCCTCTGGCTGTCCTGTTGAAGTCTTTCGGTTCTTCATCTTTGCTTTTCCGTCCTATGAGACCCATTTCAAATACTGTAGCAATCTTTGTCACTGGGCGTGCGGCTGCCTCTTTCAGTCTTCGAGCATCAAATCGAGGACTGTAAAGAAGAACTGGAAGTCGATGGGCAAACGCTGGAATATCTTTTGTTTTGTTTGCTTCAGTATCCTCTTTCATTTCCTTATCAGTTTTGCTGGCTTCAATCTGTTGCATGATACTCTCTTTGGTGGCAAACATTTGGAAGAGGACAGCATCCCACATTTTTACAGCCCTGGGGGTACCTTTATCCTGTTTTTCACTAGTCTTATCTGTTTCTATACCCTGGTCCTTCTGTTTAATTGGTATTTGAGTATTGTTGTCAGGGGCATCTTTTTTCAGCTCTGCATCGGGTTCAGGAAATTGTGGCTCCTCTACTTCCACCACCATGTGCTTCTTGAGCCGAGACCAGCCACTGAGTTTTGACTTCAAGCCTTTGGTTTTCTTATTCACCTTCAGCACAGGTTCTGCAGTTGGAAGAGAGCTGCCCTCCTCCTTTTCTATTGCAGGCTTACCCTCCTGTAGCATAAGCTCTTTTGCCTCTACTGAATCATCTTTCGGAGCTTTCACTTTGTCTTTCTGGCCAATCTGTGACTTATCTTCTGTCTTTTTAGTGGAACCAACTTCAGGAGCCTTTGGTAAAGGCACAGAAGTTGTTTTTTGTCCCTTAATTTTCTCCATTATGGACACAAGGGGCTCTGGCTGCTGTTGTAACACTGTGCTTATTTTTGCAGTGTCTGCAGTTTCTGTGTCAGGTGCCTTTGGAATTGTATCTATATGCTGGTCAAGTGGTATAGCTTTTACAGATGGTGGTGTTGGCATAGATTCAGGTTTAGTAATTTCCATCAACGAGTCAGTTTGTGGTGTCTTTGGTTTTGATGTGTCATATGATGGGGTTTTAACTCCTTGTGAGATAGTGGTCACTGTGCTTGGTTCTTCTGATTGTGGTGTGTGAACTTTAGATACCACAATGGTTGGAACTGTAACTTTTGAAACTATGAGGATGTCATCCTTTTCTTGTTTAACATTTGAGGTAGAAATTTCTTGCACAGATGTCTGTTTGGACTCTACTGTTGGCACTGTTGCCTCTGTGCTTTTAGCAGATGCTACATTTTCAGGAGTTCCATTTTCAGTAGCAGTACCCATAGGTGTTTCGGGCATTTCTGGTTCGTCTCTCAAATTAGGCTTTTCTTCTGCTTTAACCTGCTCATTTTGTGTAGGCTCAGGTGATAAAGATCTAGAGATGCCAAAAGCAGGTGTAAAACTTTTAATTCCACCATAAGCTACATATTCAGCAGGTGTTAATCCATAATATTTTGATTTGGTTTTTGACGTTGGTGTTCTAGGTCTTTGACCTGCAAATGGGGGTATAATTGGTCTATGATACCCCACTGGAGGTACTGCGGGTTCAGAAAAGTTAGAGCTTGGGGTTTGGGATATTTGTTGTCCAACTGCAGTAGTTACAGGTTTGGTAGTTTCAGGTTCATGAGTCATTGGGCCTTGGATTTTGGATGTTTCTGGAGTTTCTGAAAGATCTTGCACTGGCTTTGACAACTCATGTTATTTCAGCCTTTCAGAAGACAGCACAGCTTCTAAAGTTTCAGATGATTTATTGTGGACCTCCTGATTTTGTGTGACATCTGAAAGACTAATGTCCATCAGTTTATCAGTTTCCTTAGGAATTTCATCACTTGGCCCAACTACACTTGAGGTTGGTGTTTTGGATCTTCTACCCTCTACATACCCAGGGCAAACCGCAAACAACAGTGGGTTAGGTTTAGAAATTTCTATGACAGGTGTCCTAGCTGGTGAAACATGATGTGACGGAGTTTTGGGTCTTCCTGAAATCGTTTTTGATGTTAAAACCTCAAATGTGGGTCTTGTTAGACTTCTGCCTCTCTTTGTCTCTGTGATAACAGATTCATCACTTTTTATCTCAGACGTCTGGGTAATGTCTCTTTTAATTTCAAAAGATGGACTAGTACTCGTCTTTATTTCTGAGGTTGAGGTTGTGTCTCTTGTAATTTCACATGTAGGTGTCAAGCTTCTTTTAATTTCAGAAGTTGGTGTTATGTCCCTTTTGATTTCCCTGATTGGTGATTTATCTCTCGTTATTTCCAAAGTTGGGATTGTGTTGCTTGTGATTTGATATATAGGGGTCACAACTCTTTTTATTTCAGATGTAGGTGTTACAGAAATGTTTATTTCTCTAGTTGGTGTTTTATCTCTCTTTATTTCTAATGTAGGAGTCACAATTCGCCGCACTTCAAATGTTGGCGTTGGACCTCGCATCACCTCAGAAATAGGTGTTCTACTTCTTTGCATTGTTGGTGATGATGGATAATAAGAAGCTCTTAATGATGCTGCCTTAGCAGTGTAATTAGTAATTTGTGGAACATCAAACATAGGCTTGTTTTGCTGAGGACTAGCTGTTTTGGAGATGATAAAGGTCGGTATAAGATTTGCCTCCAGTTTTGTTTCCACCACATTATTTGTATGCATAAGTGCCACAGAATACTGTGCTGCATCTGGTTTTGTAGCAACAGGCCTGAATATCTCAGTTGTGGTAGTTAAAGAACTAGCAATAACTGATGAGCCTGTGTAGGAAGAAAATGATGATACACTAGGAAAAAAGGGTGGAGTTGTGCAGGTGAACAGCGGGGCGACTTGATGGGATGCAACATAGGGCTGTTGGGAGAGGCTTGCTGGCTTGATGTATGGGATGCCTCTCTGATGAGGGTAAGGGGATGGTGAATGCTGGTACAGTGGCCTGACATTGAAAGATGAGTGCAGTGTACCTCCATAAATGGATGCCTCTGGTATCTTGGGTGGAGTTGAGTGATCACTGAACTCAAGGTCAGGACTGGCCTCAGTTACTGGAGATAAGGTTGAGCGGAATGGGACCTGTGTCTGGGTAACCTGGGAGGCAGCTTTTTTCTTGGCACTTTTTTTAAGTAACTTTTGGAGTCTGACATTTTCCTTTCCTGGTTTAGGAAGTAGAGGTGGTGGATATTGCTGGGAAAACAGGCCCACTTGGGCTACGTTGCGGATATTTACAGCCATGAATATGTCAGCCCCCTGCAACAAGTAGAAAAGTCAGAAAAACACATATAATGATAAGAACTGGTTTAGAATTGCTTATTAAAATGCTTTTTACTTAACTATTGGCACCTGAAAACTCTATTAGTCTCTACTACTAACTCTATTATCAATGATTCCTTTTTTCAATAGCAAAGGTACTTGTACAATATAACGCAATGGTGCGCAGGAGTTTGGCTAACAGGACTGTTTATTATTGATTGGTTATGCTTACCACATAACACAGCATACAAGTCTATACACACAAACATGGGACAGAGAGAACACCTGTGCAACAGTTTGATTTGCTTTTATGTATGTATAGGATGTGTAGCTGTATTTTTGAATGTGCAAAATGTCTCAGTAAGCATACGATGAAAGCTCTAATGTTTTTCCTTTGTTTGTTTTCCAGGAGACCTGTACCACAATGATTTGTAGGGCTCTGCTGGATAATACCATTGATATTTGGAGGATTTACAGCTTTGTTTATTACAGGTTTTAAATTCAGTATAAATGCCATTTAGTCATAACTATTCTGTCATACATGCCAAATAACTGTCAAATGTCTAGCAGCAAAATTATTTTCGGTGGGCCTTGTTTATCATATCATACGTATCACATATGTAACTGAATCAGTATGTCATGAAGCGAATGATGTTTGCTTACTTTTTCTTTGTGAAATGATATCAAACTGTTTTAGACCACTAAATCAGATTACAAAGTATGTTATGGTTGGTTGGCATGGTAATGTTTATGTACATAGGATTCTGAAATGAATCAGAAGGTCATGGTTGTTTTAAGTTAGTGCTATGGTTTGGAGTACTTTGTCAACACATTTAAATGACAGCTTCATTTGAATTCACATATTATACTCTCTAACGCTGATAACTAAAATCAGAATGTATACTATATGCTCTCTTTCTATCTTGGTTATTGAGTGCATCACAAAAAAGGCTGTTGTTATTTCTTTCAATGTGCTATTGAGACTAGCTCACAGTGTATTTTTTTGGTTAGCAAAAACTTGCTTCCACCGAACACTGGAGTTAGTCCACCTTAGAATATTTATGAAACGTCATACTTATAATGATGAGCCTTTGACCCATTATTTTTCTCAAAACCACAGAGCTCAGTTTTACCTTAAAATATATGTATTTCTGAGAGTTTAAAATTGAAACCTTTTTCTATTGTGCTGGTGTTTTGTTTAATAAATTTTGACAATGTTACTACTAAATTCTTCTTGGTTGTTATTAATATAAAAATAAACACCTTGCAGTGTAAATGACTGATCTTTAGCTATGTGTTTTAATTACAATTACAAAAAGTAATTTGTAATTACAAAAAGTTACAATTTTAAATTCAGTATAATTTGGGTTCAATTCCGCTATGGAGGGATTTTGGGATAATTGCAAGCAGTTGCTTTTGTAAGGAAGGAAATGTCAAACTTTATGGCACCCACCTCTCCTTACACTGAGTCACCACCACTTTAATTCTGGATTGCCCCTTAGCCTAATTTTAGGCTGAAAGCAAAGAAGAGACAGGGTTTCATGATCCATATCATAGATTTTGGTGGTACGTGCTTTCCTCAAATATGCAGTAAGGCTTTACTAATGGAGTAGTAGTTACGAACCTGGACACGGAAGAGGTACAATTGAGTATATGATGACACTATAATAATCATAAGTGTGTTTTGATACACTTGTCCAAAGCGTACATTGGTAACATGACAGCAGTAATATTTAAAAACAATTATGCATGAATTCATTTTCTGCTTAAAAATTAGCAGGCTTTTTTTGTTCTTGTATATCTTAAGTCCCTTTCAAACCAAACGCCCCGTGCTTCATCTTTTACTTGTTTACTTATGGAGGTCATATTTTAAAAGTGTGAATATGAGGCTCAGTGCTTTAAACACCAAGTCTGAAAGCAAGGCAGTCAGAAGAGTACTAAAGGACCCTCGGAGCTCCCCTCCCACAAAACTGAACTTGCCATTTGACACATGAGAAGGGGGTCATCCTTTTAAGGCTCTGGAGTGTAAGCCATTTTGAAGTAACTCCAGCACATGTTCAAAAGGGGAAAGTGCAAGAATAGTTAGGCAGTAGATACAGGCTCTGCACAATGACACCCCAATAGTAAACCCTGATGGAAAACAATCTACATAGAAAACACATACATCCAAAAAAAAAACCGACTTACCGAAAGATGACTTGGACAGACAACAGCCGATGGATCACTTCAGTTAGAGTCCCTCTAAATACATATCAACAAATGCATTCATTCAGGGGAAGCATGCAAATGCAATGCCTAACTTAAATATCAAAGTACACAACAGCCTAAGCTAACAAGTACAACAGGACATCTGCCAGGAATTCCAAGTTGCATGACCTCTAAACACCAATTTCAATTTATGGGACCGAAATACTTTTAACATTATGTCAGGGCATTATACTATGATACAACTATGCTTAGAGGCTGGACACAACACCAACAACACCTGTTTAAAACCACAACAACACTCAGTTGCAGTGACATCAATACACTGGCATGCAATGTTCCAAATGAGAAAAAGCTGAAGCTCGATTGGGCTTTGTTTTTTTTTTTTTTTTTTACCTTTGTTGTTAGTTAGGGGCGACTGGCTGTTGCCTGCTTCTCCCAGCCTGAAGTATCAAAGCAAGAGATTCATGTTGAGCTCAGCTATAGACCCTTCCTGCAAATGGAAGGCACAGACTCCATAGCTGTCCAAAAATAAAACCTGAGCCCTTTACTGAGAATGTGCATGGAGCGGTGATGTGGTGCACAGGTTCCGTCAGCAAGGCAGGAGGTGGCCAATGCACCTTACATACGGTACACCCCTCACCACCCCCATCTGTCCAAGTCACACAAGCGTAAACTTAAAGCTATAAAGTACAAGAATACTGCTCTCTGCCGGCCACTCATGTGAACTGCCTCCCAGGACATTGTAATAGTACTAGTACTAACAAAACTTGCAATGCCTTAATACTACAGTGTAATCAATACAGTACAAATGCAGTATCAAAGATATCAGAGTCACAACACTAAAAGCACAGCGACACCCCCTAAAAAGGGGAGAAAGGGTGTAAACTAGTAAACTAATTATGTAAAAGAATGACAAAGTGCAGTAGATTAGAGTGTTAAATATGGCGATTCGTTAATTATATTAATATTAATGTATCAACTATAAAATCATTAAAAGTGCCAGTGGGCTCCTGGATGCCAGCAAATCTAATCTTTAAGACATTGTTTTTGCACCGAGGCAGAATTGTATTCAACCATTGTAGAAAATGAATGAATAAATTTAGCATAAAAATAATTAATTTTAAAAAGTTTACAGTTTTCAGCACGATTTTTTTTTGTAAACACTGGTTGTTGCTTTTTGAATTAAATGGATTTTGATTATTTAGATGCATTAATTATTTAATTAATTACATTTAATTTAAATATTGTAATTATTTATGCATTATATGCAAATTAATTAATGCATAATGGCATTATTTAAGTATGGCAGGAGGTAACATGTACTCCTGGAGCTGCCTCTGTTAACTTTCAGTGTGCCTATATGGGTTTGCTAAAGGACATGTGGTTTCCTCCCCATTTAAAAACCATTCCACTAGCTGAACTGACTACTCCAAATTTGTCCAAGATTTGAGTGTAACTGAATGAGTGTTGTCCTGCAATGGACTGGCATCATGTCTAGGGTGTAATATTCTGGAGATGGTATATGGATTTTAAATGTTATGTTGCTTTCAATCATTGTACCAAGAATACATACCACCACTGCCATTTTTATTTACTTTGTGTCTAAGGTTTCTCTCTTGCTCTCTCTCTCTGACTGACTAGTATTAATGTACTATTATTATTATTATTATTATTATTATTATTATTATTATTATTGTTGTTGTTGTTGTTGATAAATAATAATAATTAAATGAAAATAATAAGCTAAGAATTTGTATAATCATTTTATTTGATATAGCATTCTATAAGTTATGCAGGATTTCTGGCATACAATATGATCCCTTATCCCTGCTTTAGCAAATCTGTTTTTTCGGGAAGCACCCAGCATTGAACTGATGCCTTCCATGTTTAAACTGCTCACATATAGATGTAGGATGCATTTTGCTTGCCTAATGTGAGAGCAAATATAGCAAGTGCCCTGTTCCAAACTTATGCCTCGTCTACATTCCCTCAATCATTGCATCTCCTTATTCAGTGTCCAAGCCAAGAAACAAACCTGACCTCCTTAGCCATGCCCACCATGCCCTCTTGGCCAATGAGAAACCTTTAAAGATCATGTATCACTATAACAGAAGGACTTAATCGGCCCTGGAGGTTTGCAGAACTTTACAGCCTGTCTCCGCCACCAGGGAGCTTGCTTCTTTTCAGCCTTTCTGAGGTAAGACAGAGAGAACAGACACAAAGAGAGAATGGTAATGGAAGGGAAGAAGCATGACAGTAAGGATGCTATAGAGATGGCTGTGAATGAGGGAAAGCAGGTAGAGAAAAACAGTGTGCCCCACTCCACATGTATATCAGTGAAATATGCATGTAGAAAAACTGCACAGGAACACTCATGTTTTAAAGAAAAGTCTAGACTAGATTATTTTTCAGATAAGTGGTGCATCAGCTTCTGGTCAATAGTACATTTGACTGGTTAAATAATTTGTAAGATAGTAACTTATAACGTGCATGCTGGTTCAAAGACTATGAGAAATAAAATAATGCATAATATAGATGCCAAAGTGTTCTAAACTAATTATATCATTTAAGAAAGAGGCTTAATAATGTAGTTATATATGGTAAAATCTTGGAAAACCAAATTAAAACACTTTTTCTGAACTAAAATCAAATAATTGGATGAACATCACAGAAGCTAAATAATGACCTGAAACTATGAACTATAAAAATCAAATATAACTTATAATGGATATTTGTGTGTATCACTAATATTATTTGCACATATATTTTCCTATTATATACTTTATCCCATATGCTAAAGGTTACTTTCTATATGTCAAGAGGATGAGATGAGATGTTTTCTTCGAGCATTACACTTTTCAAAGTGTGTTATTCAAATTAACATTTGAAGTTCACATGACATTCCATAAACCTTCTTGAACTGTATCTGTGTATATCGTATCCACATAAGGAGAGGAAGATTGTCACAGATACTATTCCAAGACAAATCTGATCTTGATGACAGAAACTGGATCCTGAAGGATGTCAAGCATGCACTTGCACCTGTCTAAGATGATACATTTATACCCAGGGAGTCTTAATAAGTCTCTATATATATATACTAGCGTCTTCTCAATAACATTTATTGTGCACTTAAATAAAAAAAAGCATCACATGCCATAAAGGGGGGTTTTGTTTTACATCTAAATAAACATTATAAATAAAATACATGCAAAAACCTGGGACCATTTTTGGATCAGTGCTCTAGGGGTGCTGAGCACCTATTGAGACCCTTTTTTGAAAACAACAAAACAGTACAGTTTACAATGGATTATATGAATTGAGAAGCAAGGTGTCCTCTTTTATTTTTGCTGTTAAAATACTAGGTTTAAATGATATATAATATAATATATTATGTATGGTTTTGCAGCTGATCAGTACAGTAATGCAATTTAGAAGTACTTAATGGGCTAGACATGCCTATGATAAAAAACATGTTTTCTAAATTGAAATGCTTCTCATTTGAGTGAGTTTCATTAATATAAAACTCTTAACCTCTGCACTGTACATTTTAACTTTGTATGCTGACAGGTAATCTATCGTACATAATCTAAAAAAGAACATTTCCTTAACATCATACATGTGGGGTTCTCAACTAGATTAACCTTCAGGAGACTTTAAAGCTATGGCTCTATTTGTGGCTTCATTTATTATCTATGGTAATTCTGTAAAAAAAAAAAAAAGCACTGCACTGTAAAATGTGTTACAAATGAAAAACAACTCCAGTGAGTTTTCCTGTCCACTTGACTTTCAGTGTAGCTGTTATTTTACAGCTGCCATAGTCCCAAAGATCATGTCAGCTGTAAGATGTGATAGCTACTTTGTAAGAAGAGAAGACATTTCCAAGATATATATATAGCCTGAGGATGGGCAGGATAGAAGCTGATCTTTTACCAACATAATCTAATCTATTTTTCCTTCCTTTCAGTCACAAAGTCCACTACCATCATGTCTGACACAGAGGATGTGTGAGTTATACTTTAAGGACATTAATCAGCTTCATGCAACATGGCGTATATTAATTGTTACTTTGTTTACTTGTTTACTTACTATGTAAGTATTTCTGATCGTGATTATGTTTTTGTATTTATTTCAGTGATCAGGGTGAGTACTGCTACTTTAAAATATTTTTTATAATTTCACCTGTTTTATTTTGAAAGTTTTCCAAGTTAGATCAAGGCACTTCAGCTACAAATAAAACCAAAATGTCATATTTTCAGTTTGTGTCAAAATTTTGTTGGATGAAGTTTTGTTTATTAATGACTTACACATGAATTTATCTTTTACTTATGCATGGCCACAGGCACTACAGCTGCCAACAAAACCTGAACAATTAAAGTTAGTTTGGGATAATGATTCTGTTTCAATATAGCCTACATTGTAAACTGTAAACTATTTCACTTCCAATCATTAAAGCCTATCACATTAATGATTTTGTCTGCACTGGTTACTGCAGGTTTGTACTTAAAAATACACTTTGCATACCTCATTGCTGCATAAAGTCATATAAACCTTGATTTACTGAAATGGTTTGGACTATGAGAGTCATATGAATTTATCAGCTATGGGGGAATGGACAGTGTATGCTTGGCATGACGCTGAGCTGTATACATATCACTGATCTGGACACAGTATGGCACTATTGATTATTCTGCTGATCTACTGCTTTCTTTTTCCAAATTAAAAATGAAGTCGGCGATGAAGGTAAAATGCATATATTAGATGGACATTTTATTGCCATCAGTACTAATACTCAAATATTGCTAATTGCTAAGATTGCTCATTTTTACCTGCAACACTTTCTGTTCTTGTACTACTAGATATGATGTCTAAATGTTTTTGCATGCTTTACCCGACATTCTTCTTGTTTTTTTCCATCAACACGTGTTGTCCGTGGACCCATAAATCATTTCAAGCTTTCCATATTTTCTGCTAGCTATGTGTTCTTTAGTAAATATTTATCTAACATTTTCTGAAATTAAAGTACTTTTTATATGCTTGTGTTCTAAACTTGGTAATTACAGCTTTTTATAGAGTATAATAATAAAACTCTTTCGAATCTTTCAAATCAGTATAATGTGCAATAAGATAAGTTAAGACAAGACAAGACAAGATATAGATGAATAGAAGAAAATATAAACATAAACATAAATAATAAAGTCACTGAGAATAGTGAACTTTAATCATCTAACAACATATAGAAACAGTATAGAGGCCTTTTATTGACATTATACTTGTGTACAACAAAGTTTTGTAACAATAACACAATCAGTTGTGTTAAAACTATTGGCAGTAAATGTGATTTCTAGGTCCCTGTTTATGCAAACATTTTCTAACCCATACTCTGTTTCCTGTGTGTGAACCCAAATGCACCATGCACTACATTTATAGTGATAGTGCCACAAGGTGTCCTTGGTATTTCGTTAATGCCATCCAGGCAACCATTAATCCATGCTCTTCCTGTAATACCAAATCGTCACTCACCTTGTCCTGCATTCACTAACCTCTCTCACCATAACCATCCTTTCCCCAACCCCACTCCCTTGCACAAATATAGAAGTAGCTGAGGAGGTAGTAGATGTAGAGGTGGCGCCTGAGGCAGCCCCAGAACCTGAACCCGAGCCTGAGGCTGAGCCTGAGCCTGAACCACAGCCAGAGCCAGAGCCAGAGCCAGTAGCCACAGAGCCAGAACCACAGCCTGAGCCAGAATCCGAGGCTGTGGCGGAAGGTATGTGGCATGGAATATTCTCTCATCCTTCACCGTG
This sequence comes from Parotocinclus maculicauda, assembly GCA_034780255.1. Lineage (NCBI taxonomy): Eukaryota > Metazoa > Chordata > Actinopteri > Siluriformes > Loricariidae > Parotocinclus > Parotocinclus maculicauda. The sequence goes on from JAUZSU010000096.1 coordinate 24,647, forward strand.
AAGTGGCAGTGTGCTCCATCCCATCACATGCCAGGCACAGTGCACTTTTTCAATTATGCCCTACCTTTTACCCCAACTTTTTGACTCAGGGCCCCAGTAATCACGCATAACCTCCTCTTCCTACCTAGTTTGTCCAAGTTAAACAGTAGTTATGGCTACAGGTGAATCCCAGGTGCTAAATCATGTTCTGCTGCCCCCTCTCTCTGCTTATACCGTGCAGTGTACAATTGACTTTGCCTGCTGTCTCACTGCCATTATCATATGCAAAGCATTTATACGCCGATATTGACCTACATCACCCATTGCTGTGTCTGCTCAAGCAGCGATAATTGCTTGAGACAGCGAGAAACTTGGATGCTCTTGGAATGCATTGACTTAAACCGTCACTGTTTTTAGAATGTGTGTGGATATAAACCCAGTGAAACTCAACAAATTTTTAATCTGATGAATGGAGATGTAACTGTTGTGTAATTGTTGATTCATGTTGTACATATATTATTATCCGTTCTGTTCTATGCCTTATCCTTGTTTAGGGTGATTAAAAATGTTCAATTACATTTCTTCAAAGAATTTTCTATGTTGTCGTACATTACCCTATTTAAGGATATGTAAGGCAAATTGCAAAGCAAATGCTTATGGGAAAATACTTTGATGAGCTTAACACAAGTTTATTATGCATTAAAATGTCTTAAGCAGACGAAAGTCCACTTTTATTGTAAATTTTTTCTCATCAAAGTATACTTTCCGATTCTTTTCTAGGACATGCCTACACTGCAAAGAGTGAAATGATGTTCAAGTAGCCTATGCTACTGCTGTAGATTCTGGCCTCAGCCTACAACATCCAAATGTTTTTTAATTAACTTGGAAAACATTAGAAAATATTATGATTTAATTCTATAAACAGTTTTGGATGTGTAATGCCTGTCCTTTTCAGTGTATGGCATTTTATGCTTTATTATAAGTTATCTCTTTAAAATGTAGCCTGCTGGGTACACAGCAATACTGCACTGCTAATTCTGTCTATTCTGCTTTTGCTTTCATTGCTTGCTGCATGCAGAGTTCTATGGAGAGGAAGGTATGTTGATTACAGATGTATCTACTTAAGTTTGGTGGAAGGACATCATGGAGACATGGAGAATGTGTGCACTGAGGCTCCTCCAATCAAATGCATTCTTTTGGAGCAAAAAGCCACTGCTACAATTGGCCATAGTCTAATACATATTTAAAAAAACAAATATGGAAAATAAATTAACATGAATTAAAACATGACTGAGTTAAAACCTGTATTTGAAAAGGGTGAAAGAATATAACATGCTAACAACCACTGGCCACTGCGCAGTGATCTAACCTTGCTATGCCACTTATCCACATCGCATGCATCAACTTATTCCAAGTGGGAGAACCTCATGCTTACTAAGCCATGAAGCATGGACTTTATTTTGGACAAGTCCAAAATGGACACAAGTGGTGAGGTATTTAAGCCGAGTGTTAGGTCAGCATCTGGTTGTTGGATAGAATTGAGCAAATTCTATACTTTTAACAGAACACTTACAGAAAGGTATGCTTTGAAAAGAATAAGAGTTTTGTTTTTGAACCTGTTAATAACTCAAGATAACATTTTTTGATCTAATTCTTAAGCCTTTCCTTGCCTTTAATGTAATGTTCGTTTATTAATGTATGCCTATTTTTCTGTCATATCGAATGAAGATCCTGAATGAAAATCTTAATCATTTGACAATAATTTTTACTTGTTTTTAAGTGTTTTTAGCAACCTTTGACAAATGTCAGTTTGCTTCCTATACTACCATGAGTGCATTCTAACCCAGTTATATGTACTTGTCCCCTTTTCATTCTTAATCAACAGAGGAGAAGCCCAAATTCAAGTAAGTGTATAATTTCCATGATCAAATGATTAAAAGTCAAGACTAACTAAATATGGTCTACTTTGTTGTGGGGTTTGCACAGGTTTTTATATAAATTATTTGAATTCCACATGTAATTATAATGTTTTTTTATCTTTCTATCAAAGGCCTTCTGCACCCAGGATCCCAGAGGGTGACAAAGTGGACTTTGATGTATGTATCCATGCATGTCAGCAGAACTAAGAATGAGTAGACTGTAGAATGAATACTGAATACTCTGAGTGAACACTGAGTGGATTTGAAAGCTTTGAATAAAACAGTAAAACAGAGGGCATTTTGCGTTTATCGAACAGGACATTCAGAAGAAGCGTCAGAACAAGGATCTCGTGGAGCTGCAGGCCCTGATTGATGCTCACTTTGAGCTAAGAAAGAAGGAGGAGGAGGAGCTCATCGCTCTCAAGGATAGAATTGTGAGTGAATTAAATTAATATTATAAAAGTGAAATAACTTGAGTGAAATATAAGAGTAAAATATTCTTCCTCTATCAGAGAAAGAGTAAAATGTTCATGTGTTATTAAATTTTGTTTTAAAGGCAGCTGAAATTCTAGGATCTTGAAGACTTTTCACCTCTCATCTGAAAGGCTTCTTCATGGAGAGGTGAAACGTCTTCAAGACCCAAGAATAAGTCCAGTTGCCTTCAACTCAACACTTAAATCTATCATGACCTGGGTGAATGTAAACTTGAACATACATATGTTCATGTGGTGTATTTACTTGCAGGAGAAGCGCAGGTCTGAGAGGGCTGAGCAGCAAAGGATCATGACTGAGCGGGAGAAGGAGCGCCAGGCAAGACGTGAGGTATGTGTTTCTCACACTTGTTCTTCTCACGCTTCTTACTTAATGCTCTAGTCTACATACAAACACATACACATGCAAATCATTAACAGGAAGAGAGGCAAAGAAGGGAAGAGGCTGATGCTAAGAAGAAGGCAGAAGATGATGCCAAGAAGAAGTCTGCTCTTACCAGCATGGGCTCCCAATTTAGCAGCTACCTGCAGAAGGTGATTTTTATCTATTTTTCACATACTGCACAGCAAAGTGTCTTTTAAGGCAGTTAGTTCTAGATTAATTTTATTTTTTGCTGTTAAATTAAATTTTAGGCTGACTCAAAGAGGGGTGGCAAAAAGCAGACAGAGAGAGAAAAGAAGAAAAAGATCCTGGCTGAGAGGCGCAAGGCTCTCAACATTGACCACCTCAATGAGGATAAGCTGAAGTAAACTGCATTTTTATCATATTCCATTTAGAGCCACATGGTGGGGCTAATGTTTTACAGTAGAACCTGATCCCACTCCATTGTGTTTCAGGGAGAAGGCCAAGGAGCTGCAAGAATGGATGAAGACCCTGGAGGCTGAAAAGTTTGACCACATGGAGAGACTGAAGAAACAGAAGTATGAGGTAAGCAATTACAATATTCAGCTATTCAGCCCATTTAATCTCATGATATGCACAATGTAAATATTCACAGTGCTCAGTCAGAAACATTTAATGTTTTTTTATTCCATAAAATTTTAGTTCAGAAGCTTTATCACTGAGATGTTAAGATATGTGTCAACGTAATCTCCTTCAGGTTACAACACTGCGTAAGAGGGTGGAGGAGCTGAGTAAATTGTAAGTTGTTACAGGTTTAGTACAGGGCAGGGCTCCCCCTGCTGTGCATGGTCTGTGTCTGCCTGCTCAGTACGTTTACAGGACAGATGCACCGAGGAGGAACAGATGACACAAAGGGAGACCATTATTCATTTTCTCTTTTGGTTTGTAAACCTAAAGTATTTAGGCTGACCATTATGTTTGGCCTAAAAGCCACTAATTTTAGATTACAGGGGTTCTGGAAGTTACAAATTTCACCGGACAACAGAATTGTTTATAACAAATGGTTGCCTAACTTTAATGAAAGTTCCCATTTTCTCAGGTAAGGAGTTAGGATAAAGGTAAAAATAAAGACCACTGTCGTTTAAAATTGGCTAATTTATACTGCTTTTATGGAGTCTACAAACACTGCAAAAGTCTGGCCAACAAGTAATCATTAATGTTTATGCTATATCCATACACATGCACAAACTATTGACTTTAAGTCATAAAGTCACAGCTATTTGTGGATGTAATTTCTTTTTTACGTTAATCTTATATTATCAGGACCAAAGCAATTCATTTTCCAGACCATTGCACTCCAAGTAAGTAAAGCTTAGGGTCTAATAAACCTGACGTTCTAGGTTGGCTTACATCAGTTCTTGGCCTGAGAGCTGCACTTACCAAGGTGAGGGGTGGATACCACTCAGATAATGCCTTTATGCCTGTTAAATTTGCTGATGTGTTGTTTTCAGGTGCTTACTCTCAGACATCGCATTGATGAACTGCAGAAACAGTAAGTTTAGTGAAACATAATAATTGATGTTACTTGTTACATAATAATTATACTCCATGCCATTATATTAAAAAGTTACTGTAATTCCACTCTAATCTACCGCATAATATATCTTGGAGTTACTGTAAGCATGTCATAACACATAAAATTTTTTACCATTTACAGTCTTATGCAAAAATCTAGAAGATCAAGGAAGAGTACTTTATTGGTTAATCGTCTGAACTAAAATATTTACGTTTACTTTCAGTCATTTAGCAAAAACCCTTATCCAGAGCGATTTTCAACTGGTACATTCATACAATCCAAGCAGTTGTGGGTTTAGGAGGCAATGACCCAATAGTAGTAGCTTGACAAAGGTGGGATTTAAACCCTGGACCTCTTGAGTCAACAGTCCAAGACACCACAATCCTCTAGTTACACAACCTCTGCAGGGAACAAACTTTAAATTGACAGATTTCTTTAGTTAAAAAAGAGCGACAAAACACCAGCAAGTCATTGAAATGTGACCAAACATTTGCATATGCCAAAATATGTGCATTAAAATATACAGAAATGCATCTAATCTATAGCTGGGCCCTAAAAGTTAGACTATTCGTGAAAATGCATCTATTTTTTATGTTTCTTTAATTAATTCCTATGTTTGTCTTTACAAATCATGTAATCAGCATAACAATTTGAACAAAATGTTTAATCACAAAATTTCATCATTTAGTAGTATTCTATATCTTTCCTCATTTGGTAATGTTTTTGTAATAATGTTTTGTAAGTGACATCATGCACTTGAGCTGGCATAAACTCCACAAATTTATGCAAGATCTAAAGAGAAATATGATTTTAGAATAATTTACAATATTCTGAAGAGCATTTTGTGGTGTTACCAAATGACTGGTTTCTGACTTGAAGTGCCCCCATAAATGCTCAATAGGGTTTAGGTCAGGTGACAGTGGAGAAAAGGCCATGACACTCAGCACTCCTTGAACTTCTTTGTACTTTAATTGTATTCTTGCAAATCTTTGAAGTGCATTTTTCAGGTCATTGTCCTGTTGCATTAAAAATCTTTCTTCACACAAAAAGCCACACCCTCCCTAGTATTCCCAGATTTTTGTTTCCCGTAAATTTGTTCTCTTTAGAGTATACGTTACTTTCAAATTCTAAAACCAACAAAACCATATTTTGTGGGGGTGCTAAAACTTTTGCATAAGACTGCATGTAAAAAGTTTTGAGTCAACACAGCTTAGTTATACACTTTTAAATATAACACATATTAATTTTATTTATGCGTTCTCAGCATTCAAACTGAAGCTCTGGTAATAGTAACATGAGCCAGTGTACCAATAACTGTGAAAAAGTTCTATGCCAGTGAAAGAGAACTTGCTATCTCGGGTCTAGTAACAGTAGTTAAACCTCTATTCTGTGCCTTAATCTACATATTCTAAGGTAAGTGACATGTGCTCTGATTGTGCATGGAGCATGCAGTGTACTGAAACAAGTGTGTCCTTCAAATATACAATCACTGTTGCATATAAAGTTATAACAGTAATGGGCAGTTAAGTTAGATGGTCTCACTCGGTTTATCCCTCGTAACTGTCACATTACAGCAGCAAGAAGGGAGCCGCCGCCCGCCGCAGAAAGTAATCAGCGCTTCCCAATGTCATTAAAAATATGGCTGATGAACAGATGGCAAACACAGTGGAATCTACAGAATGGCAACCAGCCACCAGCTACTGCAAAAGCATTATTTGTAGTTTTATTAGCTGCAGACCTACTAGGTAGCTGCTCTGCAAGACTCTGTAATGTTAGCTGTTTGCCAAAAAACGACATCACACTTTCTTGTCTTAGTCAGTTATTTGGTTTAAATTTTTCATGTAAATAAAGTGTACTCTTCAATGTCAGTAGATGTGTTATTATTTTTAGGTTCAGTCAGTGAAAAATCAACTTCTTACTATCTTGCCTCTTATTTTGACCATTTACATTTACGGCATTTAGCAGACGCCCTTATCCAGAGCGACGTACAAGTCATACAGTCTTACAATCCAAACAATTGTGGGTTAAGGGCCTTGCTCAGGGACCCATCTGTAGTAGCTTAGCAGAGGTGGGATTTGAACCCTGGACATTCTGGTCCATAGTACCTTAACCGCTAGGCCACCACAGTCCCAAATATAGACCAAAATATAGAACCATACATCACTGATCACTGTAGCCTTGTTTAGCTAATGTAAATATCATAAGTGATTTAGCACATTACCTTCCACGCAAATGCACTTGGTGTTCTGTAGTCAACCCTCAAGTTACATCAATAAATTATGTTTTGCTCTTTTTTCACACTCCTTACCTTCTAACCAAAGTACAAGTAAATATTACTTGGAATTAAGAGTTTTTTTAAGATTTACCAGATTTTGTGGTCCATGTGGCGCAACCTACCCATATGCAACATTATTACTCTGATTGATCACATTCAAGTTCACAACAGTTGTTAATTAATGGGTTGTGGTAGCCTGGCGGTTAAGGTACTGGACTCTGGACTGGACGGTCCTGGGTTCAAATCCCAC
>JAUZSU010000097.1:0-17359 GCA_034780255.1 Parotocinclus maculicauda
GAGAGAGGCAGAGAGAGAGAGGCAGAGAGAGAGAGGCAGAGAGAGAGAGGCAGAGAGAGAGAGGCAGAGAGAGAGAGACAGAGAGAGGGAGGGAGAGAGAGAGAGAGAAAGAGAGAGAGAGAGAGAGATACTCTGGGTCCAGTTATTGAGGCGGTGCCATCCTGCTGTGGTGATGTGGCTACACACATTACAGCAGTCATGCTTGCTAATCCTGTGGTGTGTGCAGCATGAAAATGGGCAGACCCAACGAGTGTAAAAGTGGGAAGGGTCAGGGTCAGCAAACTGTGGCTGCCGAACAGAGGAATTATGCTGTTCAAAGCTTCCCGAGTTATTTTGGGATTTGGCACATCAACATGCGACAGCACTCTCCAGATCATCAACACCATGCTGGGGAATTGAGACATGGCTTCCCCTTCTTCATCCATCTCATTCCATTCCACATCTGTTTCGGTGCTTATGTCCGAGACCTTCTATCAAGGGTAGACATTAGGTTTTTTTCCCCCCACAATAAGGGGTTATTAGATAGAACAATGTGTTAGTCAAATTACTGACCAGATTGCACACCATACAGTGCTAATTTCAATAAAGTAAATGCTGGCAGACTACAGGATTTACTGTGGACAGATTTACTAGACGTGTCAAATAAATTACAGCTTGCTGAGCATGAACAAATGGATGAATGAGAGTGTGTATAAGAATGGGACTGTGTTGCATGTGGTCTCACTCTAGGGACAGAAACAGCTGTCTCTCTGTCCAGAATGGCTCTGCCTCCCCCCACAGTCCCAGTTAAGAACCTGTCTAGATGTGTACCGTTCTCATGACATCAGTGCTACTGGAAAAGCAAACACCTGCATGTGAAGTCATGCTTCAGCGTGTATGCGTGTGAGCCTGTATGTTTGCCTAAACCTGAGTTTGTGCGTGTGTCCTGTCTCTAGGGAAACGGCAAATACACAGCCTGGGCAGCCAGCTGCAGCTGAACCAGCATTGCCTTGACACAGCCTTCAACTTTTTCAAGATGGTGGTGAGCAAGCACCTGACAAGAGGGCGCAAGATGGCTCATGTGATAGCTGCCTGCCTCTATCTAGTGTGCCGGACCGAGGGGACGCCCCGTATCCTTCTTCATAACATCTTAAAGTCATACATTGTTATGTTCATGTAGTAAAGTGCATGGTCTTACTTGCATGTTGTTCCGTGTGTGCATCAACAATTACAATAATATAAGATACAAGAACATAGCACCATCTCTCATAAGCTTGAATGTAGTTAAGGTAAGAGAAAACACAAGCCAGTGTTTTACTTGAGTTGTCCTCTAGGCAGAGAAAATATAATAGAAATAAAACTAATAGACACATACTTGTTATAGGACATAGCTGTTTAATCTAAGATCTAAGGCTGTGTTACAGAAACTTCCACTCTTTAGTCCCTAATTAAGAAGTGGCTGTGTCAAGATAATAACCGATTCATTTTTTATCAATATTGCAGAAGCTAACCTTCATTTATAAATGTTATTTTATGGTACAGCATCTTATCTCAAGTTAGGGAATCCTAACCTGTTCGGTAAAGGTCAACAAACAACTGCCATGTCCGTTAATCAGCTTTTTTAACTATTTTTTTAATAACATGATTGTATGTAGTAAAAAAACATATCAGAAGGACTTAAAACTTAAGGGCTGACAAATTGAAAGTGCTAATAACACTGGGCAGAAACTGCACCAAAGTTTCTTGCAGCAGAGATGGGCACTCGGGTGAGCGACTTGAGTCGAAGTCGCACTTAAGTCGCCTAAAAAAAGACTTCAGACTTGACTCTCAACTCGACTCGTACTCGTCCAAAATGATTCGTGAACCTTAAGAGTCAGTCCGTTATCCAGGCACTGTGCGCAAAGGTTATAGAAAAATAAAAAATATAAAAAAATATTTATTTGTGTGTAAATGTTGGCATTTTTCCGTACTTTTATTTAGGTGATTTGGGACACAGTCCCCTTGTCTCGTGACGTATCACAACATCCGCTTATCGCAAGCGGGAAATCGAAGAGAAACGTCAAGTGTAAGCAAACGAGGGTAGCATGCCTTCGGCTGAAGTACCGTATGTGGGGAATTTAAAATTCTTGGATATAACTGAAGGGTGGCAAAACATGTAACGTGCTCTATGTTTCAAAATGTTTAAGAGAGCTCAAGAACAAAGAAATTGTCTTTTTTGAGTAAAAAAATGCATATAATAAAAAAAAATGAAAAAGGAAGCATTGGAGTAAAAAATACAGTTGTAAGTTCATCTGTTGTGTTTTTTTTTTAACATGGGGAAATATATATATAGCTGTGTATTTTTAATCATAAACTTGAATATGTTGTATTGACTTGAGACTGAATTGGACTCTAACCTAAAGACTTGCGACTTGACTTGGACTTGTATTTTGCGACTTGTGAACATCTCTGGTCTGCAGTATCAGGGTTCCTGACAAATAATTGGCCTCCAAAACTGGTTACAACTGTTTGGCTAACTGTAGTTTAGTGTCCAGTAGTTGCTGATCAATCAGAGTCTACCCAAAAATCTTTGGCAGCCATTTCGTGGGTGCTGTGTTTAATTTCAGGGTTGCCAGATCTTATGAGAGAAACAAGTAATCAGGTTTATGGAAACAATCCCAAATGTCTCTTAAAATAAGCAGAGCTGGCAACCATGTTTTATTCTGCTAGCTGCTTCCGCAACAACAGTACACCCTGTCGGGTTCCGTTTGCATGCACATTGCATATTGCTAAAGTGACAAATCACCTTTACTGTGGAAGTGACATGCATTATGCATCTTAAACATGTTTTATTCATTTGCCTTGCTCTGATCTCACTTTGAGAACCACTGACTTAATACAAGTCAACAGTACAAGTTAGGACGGAGTTATTCCAAATCTAGGACAGAATTTTGGATTCTTTTGGCAAGTAATGCTACTTTTGTAATACACATTTCTTATCTGAATTTACAATAAGATAATGGAGTTCAGAAATGTTATTCTGTAATAGCTTCTGTCCTATCCGGTCGTTAACTGAAGTCATCATGGTACCAACACAGATAAGATTTCGTAGTTTCGTAGTCTGCAATTCTGTAATCCTAGTCTTTTAGAATACTAATACTAATATCTTGATTTGTATTACAGCAGATAATTAAATGAAATTTTAATGGTTAATTTAAAGGTAACTAACCAAATGGTCTAGTTATTCTGTTTTCTGAACAAATCCTATGTTGTCCTGCTTAAATATCCTAATATAATAAGCCCATATTACTATGTCTTAAGGGGTTATCCCTGGTCTGCTTTTGCTACCACAAACCCAGCCCCATAGACCAATGGAAGTCAGAAACTGAGGGAAGAGGCCCCAGGCAAGACAAAAACCAAAAGCACACAAGGTTGGGAATGCTTCACACTCTTTGACTGATGGACAGAACTGTGCTTGCTAGAGGTGGGATATGATCCAGAGAGACTTGGCATTGAGAACCATGGATGTACCTGCTGATCGGCTCAGTAGGATGCATGCTGGTTCTGGCAGTTTGAGGTTTGTCTTTTGTCTGGATTATACAGCTCACAAGTTCCCTCGTTTAAAGGCAAGGCCACACTGTTCCGTTGGGTAGGAGTTCCCAATTCATGTCTGTCTCTCTTGTCCGGTTTACACCTCGCCAGGGGTTGGCTTCTTACAAGTTTCAGAGTTGTTGGCTGGATGGGCCTGTGGTGGTGCAAGCAGACCCTTGGGCCCCCCACTTGACAGCATGCATGTTAAACTTTGAAATAGTGTATTACATACTATGGTAGGCCATACCATATAATAATAATAATAATAATAATAATAATAATAATAATAATAATAATAATAATGATATAATAAAATGTAATTTATAAGTGGACACTCAAGGACACCTTGCAATAAGGAGTGCAGTATGTGAACAAATTGTTGTGTTTTGGATGCAGCATATCACTGAGTTGGCTGTGGTATGTACAATTGTGTACAAACAAAGGTACAAATCAGTACACAATTCAGCCTTAGGAGTGTTGTTTTGCATACTACACACTGCACCCAGCTCTTAATGCATCATTTAGTATTACTAGTACCCTAGTATGCCATAGTATTTACTGAGATTGACTTGTTTAGTCTCAGAGTAGTCAGAATCATGGCAACCCTCTATCGTGCCGTTCAGGAATTTGTGACAGTTAACCAGAAGGAACAGCCATTACGCTTTAAATGCCATTAAACCATATGATTATTTGCTATTGGCAGTGTGTTAATGATGGGATGAAAAGTGTCATTCTAATTTGCTATGCTTTTCAGTAGCAGTTTGTCTTGTTTTTTTTTACACAGTTAAGTTTAGGTCACTACAAACTGTGCTTTCCCCGTGTGCTTTTATTCATTAGCAAATTTCAGTAGCACAGCCATTAGTAGCAGAGTTAGGTGTGACATAGTGGTTCGACACTAAACTATAAGGAGCCCTTCAGGTTATGGCTTCCAGTGTATGACTGAATACATTTAATGTATTAAATAAATATCGGAGCTGTAAAATGATCATGAGTTTTGGGTAGATACATTTAATACATTTGACAGCAGTACTGGTAAGATGTGGATATTGGTACTATATATAAATATAATATAATTTATATATCTAGAGTATATGGGGTGTTTTAATTCCCTAACCTTTATCTGTACCACTAACCTGCTATAACAAACGGCAGTGGTTAAAGTAGCGCTAGTAGAAACGGGTAAGAGGCGGTAGGTAGTGTATGCACACACGCATACACACGAAATGGTTCACACACTGAACAGAATCCCTACTTTTTGTGAAGTCCGCAGACAATCCGCAGACAAAAGGCGGGTTGGAAGACCAGTCATAGAGTCCCCAGCACCTCTATGCCATTGTGATATGATTGTAGTATGCACAATAGCAGTACTGAATGTACAAAATATAGGGATTTCCCCACAGGAATAATGGAAATAGACTTCCATTTTCCAAATACTTTTTGAACCAGAAAGTTATTTCATATAAGAGTTTTACTGTGTTGAAGTACAATATTCATTTGTTCATGATAAAAATGGAAAATGAAGTATAAGTGTAAACCTGTTTTGTGTTTTCGTTTGGTAGAGCAGAGGAAAATCATTAATTTTTATTCCCATATATACCACTGTTTTCCAGTTGCTTTATAGAATATGCATTTTGGAAAAATGACTCACTGGATTTTCAGATTTTCTTCTGATTTTTGCGTCATGTAATCAAAAGTAGAAGGACTGTTAGATTTGGATAATCATGTTTGCGATTGGCCAGTCGAAGCTGAAGCGTGCTCTTTGCATGGGGAACGTCTGTTGCTGTGTTCTAAACTGTTCCCTGCATTTAAATATGGAAGTAGTAAATACTCACAGAGCACTTTATTTGAAATGTGTGTACATGTGCTAATTTATGCAGCTATCTAATTAGCCAATAGTGCAAATGAAATAAAACTCAAAAAAACTCATATGGGCCAGCAGCTTCAGGTAATGTCCAGCAGAATGGTGAAATAAAGAGCAAATATCTAGTAAGTGGCAGTTGTTAAGTTGACTCAGATAACCTCCCTCTACAATTGTGGTGAGCTGAAAAGCATGTCAGAATGCACATGATCGAGGATTGAGGTAGATTTGGCTACAACTGCTATGCCCTACCCAGTATTAGTATAGCTTTCCAAATAAAGTGCCAATTGAGTGTTTATTACTGTTATATGGGACAGATTTATTAAGGCTAGCATATTTCAGACACCGCTCATTTCTGTGTAACAGCAGATTGCATTGCATAAACACTCCCTATACAATATTCAAATTTTATATACAAGGGTACAGTCTAAGGGCACATTCAAATAATGTTTCTGAACAGAGATGAGTGTATCAGTCTATAACTTGGTTAACCCAAATAACATATTTTAGATCTGCCTGCCTGCTATATATGATAAAGATCTTGTACAACTTTCTGACTTCAGTTCCTCATAACATGCTGTACTTGTGTAAATGTAAAGCTCAGACATTAGGCAAGACTTTTTTAAATGCTTTATTTTTCAGCACTTTTTAATTTCTATTTAATTTTCATTTTTATTTAAAAATGTAATTTATTTAATCTACAATTAAATTACAGTGAATCTGGAAAAAAATTTAATGTACAGAACAATACTGTTGGCTCTCCACCGGAGGGCAGAAAAATCTGAAAAATAATTGTTTATTTTTTGTTTTATTTTAACCATTGGTACTGCGGCAGTTCCGCGAAATACCCCAAAAAATTTTTTACATTTTTTTTTGTATTCTTCAAATATGATCGTCAGCAAATGCGCGAAACAAGCAATAAAAAAAGTCTGGCCTTATAAAAAACAACAAATGTCATCTTATTTTTTAAGGGGCGGACATTAGATGTAAACAGCAATATCAGCAAACTTACATTACCAGGGGATCATATGAATGCTTGATTGTGTGAATGACTTACATAACTCTTATAAGTCTTAGAGAGAGATTTAATAGCTTTATAATTAAAAGGTGTTCTTGTGGCCTGTATGGTTTACAACAAAATCTGAACAGTGAACTGATAAACGTACATGAACATGCCAAGCAATTTATACATAATTCAGTCACCCTATTAGTATTAATATACAGTTTTAAAGTTTATAAATTATATAGAAAAACAAAACAAAATTAATTTGGCAGCGTTTTATGTTTCTAAGGCAATATTAAAAAAACTTTTCACTTTAAATTCTGATTCCTTTTTTTATTTGTTTTTTTTTTGTGTTTTTTTGTGGTGCAGTGACAAGACTGGGTTAAAAACCTATCTCAAAATTAATTGGGGGAACAGCTGAAAATGGTCCCCAGATGGGAGCAGGTCCCAACAGGGCTGTTTTTACAATGTGAGAGAATGATCCCACTGTTTGCCTTCTTTTCCTCAAACCCAACAAGGCAATTCAAACCCAGTTTACTGCACTGGTGAATTTCCACATTCATGCCAAAATGGACATATCTGCACTTTACTGCTCATTCTGCCAGTGGGCTATCTGCACTGTTCCCCTCCCTGTATTTATTGTTATTGTTCTGTATATTATAAATTGTCCTGCGTAGTACTGTGTTGTGTCATATATTTATTGTGAATCATCTTGCGTTATTGCACATGCTAAAGCACACGTGCACTTTAGGGTGTGTAGTTTATTGTTCCATGCAGAACCTTGGTCCTGGAGGAAAGTTGTTTTGTTTCACCGTGTGCTCTACACCAGTGTATATGGTTGCAATGACAATAAAACCACTTGACTTGATTTGACTTGACTTGACTTATACAAACATACCCATAATTTCTCTGAAATGGATGACTGCATCATTTATTGAAATCAATCATTTCCAGTGTAAGGCTGACTCTAATTGATGATAGATTCCCATAAATGACATCCTCTAAATATCCACTTTTACATTGTTTCATTTTCCAGGCTTCCAGGGAACTTTACTGCTTTTTGTGGAAAAAATGACACACAATGACAACAAACCTTCCTCTTTTATCACTGCACACCTGTTCAGCATTACATCACTCACACGCATGTAGTTGTAATACCCGGTAACGCTGTTCCACCCTGCTTCCAATACTGTTGTTGAACAGAGCTCGGCTTATTTACACTGGGGTGTGGCTACCGCCCCTGGGGCTTGGGATGGGCTCATTCAGGAGATGTGCTTGGCTTCAGTTGAGCTTTGCAGCTTTAATTGCATGTCATGGTTACGTTCCAGAACTGTGCATTGGTGGCTAATAAATTCAGATACTTTCTAAACACTGTGAATAACAGTGCTTATACTTCATTTGCTTAAACATTTGCAGTAAACCACAGTCTCCTGCAGCAGTGTCTTAACCTTATCATGATCTGTGTTGTAATTAAGGCCTTTAGACTGATCTGTCTTTACCATTTCTCGATAAATTGGGATTAGCCTTTCCCTTTCAGTGGTTCTAATCTTTCTCTAATGTATTTAAAGGGCATTAGTCACCATGGAGACATGCCACAGGTGTGTGTGTGTGTGTGTGTGTGTGTGTGCTGGTTAGGTGAGTAGTGCCAGATGGACAGCATAAATCTGTTCCTCACTGTAAGGGGCAGATTTTGCCTTGAGCATCTGAAACGGTGGTTTGAAAATGATTAAATTAATAAAGAATCAAATGTGCAATAACTCAGCTAAAGTTGTCATGTGTGATATAAATGGTTACGGACACAGTGTGTACAGATTTAATGTTCTTTGCTCTGTTGTGTGCATGATAACAGCATATGATCTCTTGAGATGAAAAGCTCTTTTCCCTTAACCTGTGTACAGACATGCTGTTGGACCTGAGTGATCTCTTACAGGTGGGCTTTTACGTGTTTTATGAGCCATTTAATGTACTGAGTCATAAGCAGACTAGACTCCTAATGTATGACCTACAGCTGATATTACATATTTCTGTGTGTTAGTCATTAGACCGTCAGGCACATAAGTACAAAGTATGTGTAATATGAGTAAAGCATGACATCATAGACCCATTTTATGACCAAACATTCAGTCACCAGGATATCACTTTCAAAGCTATCAAAGCTATGGCCATTATAAGATTGTTTGTTTAACGTCACTATCTGCATCAGTGGCCATTTCAGCGACACACGCAACGTTGTATCTGTACACAAGGTTATCTCAAGACTAGTCAGATATACAAGGAACGGAGAGGAAAAAATTGACAAAATCCAAGAATCACATTATATGCTTTTTAAATAATTAATTTTCATTAAATAAGTATTTGATTCAGTAGAAAAACAGAACTGAATATCTCGTACAGAAACATTTGACGTTTTATGTTGTTCTTGACCTGGTTTGTACACACTGCAGAAGGGGTTTTAGTCCACTCCTGCATACAGATCTCCTCCAGATCTTTCAGGTTTCGGGCTCACATGGAAACATTGAGTTTCAGCTCTCTCCAAAGATTTTCCTTTGGGTTCATGTTTGGAGACTGTGTGTTTCAGGTCATTGTCACGCTGGAAGACCCAGCCACGACTCATCTTTAATGCTCTTACTAAGTAAAGGAGGTTGTTTGCCAAAATCTTACAATACATGACCCAATCCATCCTCCCGTCAATACAGTGCAGCCGTCCTGTCCCCTTTGCAGATAAGCACCCCCAAAGTATGATGTTTCCACCCCATGCTTCACGACTGGGACGGGGTTGGGCTTGGGAGTCCATGCCAAAAAGCTCTATTTTGGTCTTATCTGACCACATGACCTCCCATGCCTCCCAGCCTTGTGCAGGTCTACAATTTTGTCCCTGGTGTCCTCAGACAGCTCTTTGGTCATGGGCATGGTGGAGAGATTGGACTGTGATTGATTGAGCGTGTGGACAGGTCTTTTATACAGATAACAAGTTCAAACAGGTGCAATTAATACAGGTAACAAGTGCAGAAAAGGAGGTTTCTTAAATAAAAACTAACAGGTCTGTAAGAGACAAAATTCTTGCTGGTTGGTAGGTGATCATATACTTATTTCATCAGAATCAGAAATACTTTATTGATCTCAGAGGGACATTTCGCTTGTTACAGTTACGCCCCTTTACACAAATAATAAACATTCTAATGATTAAAATGAAGATGAATTTAGATCAAAGAAAATTTACAATATTTACACTAGGGATACAATAAAAATAAAAATACAGCAATAATAAAAGTATGCATTAAAATGCATCTTACTTAAGTTTATTTGAATTTACACATTAACCACCCCCACTACACACACATCAATGTAAAAATAACAAATTGTACGTTCAATTATTAGAATTTAATAAGTAAATTATCCGGTTTGATTTGAACTCCATAATACACTTTTCCACTGATTTTCATTCCAGCTCATGTAAACTTGAGCATAGCTTAGCCTTTTCCCCTTAGGAAAAAGTGTTTTTTGGCTGCTGCCCTTTTAAAATACTATTACCGATCAAGCTTGTTTGGACCACAGAAGGGACAAATTGGCATCCTGTTGAAGCTGCCAGAGACTTCTATTGCTCAAGTGTAATGGGAGGTCTCACTACATATTTGCCACTGTAGCCTGATTTTAATACTTCCTACACATTTGCTGAATTTCCTAGTGGTTTTCTATTACCATTGCCAAAACAATTGCATCTCTAATCTAATTGTTGCCTAATTTTGCACAGTACTGAACTTTAGTTGCTGTCAGTTAGGGCCTGTCCACCACAATGAACTGGATTAGTGGGTAATAAAATGGATGAATGACTGAATGAAAGATGTATAAGTCTAAATAGAGTTTCACATCCTAATTTCGCTGCTTTTATTAGGAGTAACCTTCTGCCTATCTGAGTTGGCACGGACCACCCCATGTATCTGGGCCTTCACTTTACAAGCCCCACCTTGGATTCAGACCGGACCTACTGACACTGCCATTCGAAGCAGCTGGCTTTACTCCTCGAGAGTAACCCTTATAAATGTTCTTAAGTATAAGCAGTCACCTTCCAGATCACACTCCAGGCTAATTGCTCCCCATGTGACATCATTTTTGGTGGTTTTAATTACTTGCATAATAAAACTTTGCTTGAGAAGTCAACTACTCACAGTGCAAAGAAAACACAATAGTTAGTAAGGTGCTTTCAATAGGGCTCAGGGATAAAGTTATTGAAAGGCACACATGAGGAGAAGGATACAAAGATTTCAGAGGCTTTAACCACCCCTGTGGATTTTTATAAAGAGTGGAACATGTATGGAACCTCCATCATCTTGACTAAATTGGACAGCCCCAACAACTACTGTATATAGCAAGCATATTATAGTATATGATCTAAGTATAGTGATCAGGGAAGCTATGAAGACTCCAGTGGCAACTTTGAAGATCATTCAAATCTTTTTGGCTGATATTGGCATTTCTGTGTGTGGGACAACAATCTTAGAATCTTTATACAAAGCTAGCCTGTATGGCAGGAAAGATTCCCCTTCTGCAAACGTTAAGGCAAAAAACATATTGGAAGATTCTGATGTTTGGTAGCAAAAACTGTTTAAACTAAGCTCTAAGTGCCTTTGGCACGCGACCTAAAATACAACATGCCTTCTGTGATGCATGTTTAAGCGAACATGATGTCGTGGAGGTGTTTCTTAACCAGGGTCTAAGGGTCTTGGCAAGACTGAAGGAAATGGATAGTAGAT
The DNA here is from genome assembly GCA_034780255.1 of Parotocinclus maculicauda. Classification (NCBI taxonomy): domain Eukaryota; kingdom Metazoa; phylum Chordata; class Actinopteri; order Siluriformes; family Loricariidae; genus Parotocinclus; species Parotocinclus maculicauda. The sequence goes on from JAUZSU010000097.1 coordinate 11,162, forward strand.
GCTGCCAGGTGCACTCAAGTTCAGCAGGGAAACCTGTGGCCATGTGCTAGGCAGCAGCGACCCTAACCACACCGACAAAAAACAAAGAAAAAACGCACAGTGGTTTAATTACTGGAAGTCTATTGATTGTAAGATCCTTAATCTAAATCTATTAGCAGTCCGTCGAACAATTCTGCAAAGAAGAATAGGCAAATATTCCCTAATCAAGGTGTGCAAATCTAGTATAGACATATTCAAACAGACTGACGGCTGTAATTATAGTAAAAGATTAATATGATTTATTACATTAGTTGACTTTTTGTTCATTTTTATTCATTTTCAGAATTGCTTTGCAGTTATGCGTCACTTAACATCTAAGGAAATTGTGTGTTATGCAGTCTTGACATATATATTACATATACAGACTCACAATCGCTGATGACTTTATTAGGTACACCTTCACTCACTGTCCATTGTATCTGCTCCACTTACCATACAGATGCACTAGAGTCCATCTGTTTCTCTACATACTTTGTTAGTCTCCTGTACTCTGTTCTGTAATAGTCAGGACCTTACAGGACCAACACAAATCAGGCAGTGTTTGAGTGGTGGATTATTCTCAGCACTGTACTGACACTAATGTGGTTGTGGTCCTATGTTAGTGTGTATTGTGCTGGTATGACTGGATTAGACACAGCAGTGCTGCAATAGCAGCTCAGTGTCACTGCTGGAGTAAAATAGTCCAGCCAACCAAAAATATTCAGCCACCAGCATCCTGTGAGCACTGATGAAGGACTAGAGGATGACTAACATAAACAAATGAGCTGCTGACATTTCATCTACACGGTGGAGCAATATGGTAAATGTGTGTGAAAGAGTGCAAAATGAGTGAACAGTCTTGAGTCATAGAAATCTGCATGCCTTATTCAACATCCATAACTTTAGAATTCAAGTGCTCATTTCTCGTTTTATAAAACCTTCAGCACGATGTTTGTGATTACAAATATAGTACTGTGCAAAAGTGTTAGGCCACCACGTCACCATTGGATTTGTTGTTTTAGCAATGATATATTCGGCATATATAAATATTTCTTAGCCTCTTTATTAGGATATAGACAGAAATACATTATATGCAGTGTTAAAAACTAAAACAATCAGAAAAATAGGCTAAAAAACACTTTCCATACCTCCCATAACACTAGATTAATGCAGCATCTGGTAGCTTCATTGGGTTGCCATGTTGACCTTTCAGTAGTCTGAAGAAGCTTGATAAGGAATGGTCTTTTTGGAAGGGTTGCAGCCAAGAAGCCGTGGTCACATTAAATACTGACTTTTGTATGCAGAAGCTTTTAGGTATTTTCTTCTGAAATTGTGTTTTTTGTTATGTTGTGTAAAACCTTCCTGTATATTTTGTATATTATGTCGTTTGTAAAACAGTGAATCTAATTGTGGCCTAAAACTTTTATACAGTACTGTATATTTCAGTGAATGAATCCTGTAAGATAAAATATGGGTTAAGTAGGTTAATGAACTTATTAATATGGATAATAATGATGAATGTATATGTGGATGATGGATGTATATGTGATCAGATGTTGTCATTTCATTACAAATTACTTACAATTTAAATACTTTTAAATATATAAAAGCACCACTGGCAAAATGCAAAGAGCCAGTTCCTGAAGACTTGAGCGTAAATCACAGGTGGAGTTTGCAACATCATGCTCTGGTAGTGCTCTATTGTAGGTCGTTGTAGAGACTTCTCAACAGACGCTGCATTAAACCTATATGTATTTCTATTAAAACGGTGTTAATACTAAATATAACATAAATCATGTGAGTACCATATACTACACATCCTTCAACAGCAATGGTTCCATTTCAGAAAACAGAAAACATTTCAGGGCTACACAGTTGGTGTTGTATGTATTTTTACTGACAGCTGTTCTAGAAGTATGGACCCTTAAATGCTGTCTGGCATTGTAGGGGAATGGAGAGGATGGGTTCCAATTAGTCTGAAATATGTTCTGAATCCTTAGCAAATGCAACCACACCCAGTTGCGAGGGCACCACACCCTGCTGGGCCTGCCAGGCTAACTAGGGACCTGCTGCCACGATCCATACATTACTGGGTTGCTTAAAGGGTTCATAACAGTGTAGAGCCAGAGAAAATACAATAATCATACAGGGTAGGTCACTGGCCTACTGTGGCAGTTTTAGAAATGTCCTGCATAGCTGAATGGGGATACTTGAAATGCTCAGAAATGATTCTACAAAGATGAGACTCATGTGTGTAATCTGTGCTCCTCAGGTCAACGTGTACATCCTGGGAAAGACTTTCCTGCTGTTGGCCAGGGAGCTCTGCATCAACGCTCCTGCTGTTGGTAAAGATGTGTTCTATGTGTCCCACAAGGCTTAAAAGCTGGTTCATTTGCTAAATCAATCACATTCAGTGTCACCAAATATCAGCTTTCTGTTTTCTCCATTTATTCTAATCTGACTTAAATCCTTTACCTTTTGGTGAAGTCATATTCTCTGTCCATGGTCGTGCAGACCTTTACATAGGGCCAGTAAGGCCACCAAATATGATAATGGATGAAAATGAATTACCCATCTGTTTGAAAGGAGATAATATGCACAAATGAGCTGTTTTCTGCTTTGAGGTACATAGGGGGCACCACATCATGTCTGAAATACATTCAGCTCCATCATATAGCATCTTCCTGAGCCTGCCTGTTTGCTTTGCCCCAGTGGAGATAAACCATGCCTTTTGTTACCCAGATTAATGACATTAAGTCTGCAGAGCTCTATTTTGTTCAAACGGGCATCCTTGTGCATTTACGGCTAACATGCTGTTAAGCAGCCATACGTGTGTTCAGAGTTCCATGTGCTCCGAGTTTATATTCAGCTGCTTGTCTTTGAGAAAATCTGCCATTTTACCATAGTGCATCTGTTCTGATTTGACTAAACCCTCAATTAGAATGCAAACGGCAGCGCAGCAGATTCTTTGGGCTGAATTCAAACAATCTCCCCATTCAGTTGCCCCTGCAGTCTGGCAGGAAAAGTGCTTTCCTTCTGTGGTCTATGAAGACGTTTCCTTCGTACATAGCAGTCATTGTCTCGTTAACACAGCTCAGGTTTGCCAAGGTCTTTCTTACATTTACATATGCTAATGTGGGTCCGAGTTAAGACTTTCTCAGAAACCCTCCATACCAATGATTTTCATACACACTCTTCACGAAAATTGGGGAAATATTTCAAATTGAAATATCCCATAATTAAATACCCACTAATTTTTGTGAGCAGTGTACCAGTTATTAGACAGTACATGCAGCATAATGAGGATTGGAACAACTTTAAAGTTGGTGTCACAAAACTTTATAATTTGCAGTTTAGTAAGCTGCACACTAAAACAATACATTTCATTTGTCAGTCAGCATCAAGCTGTAAACAAATTAGTCTCATGTTATGTACAAAAAAAGCCAACCCGCTAGCTGTAGCGAGCTGTCTGTGGAGTGCAATACATCTATTTCTTTGTTTATATATATTCGTATATTTATAGGTCTGCATGCCGCAGCATTAATAATTAAATCAAATATACTTTTATCAATAAATACAGCAGAGGAGCATTCCTTCACTCAAGCTTTGTCAGAGAAGAGCAGGATGTGTCATTCAATTGTCCTCCACTTCTACATTGAAAAGAAGGCAATAGCGTCTTAGGACCCTGTACTCCCCCATATGTTCAGTTTAAGTCAATCCAGTGGGCAGAATTCACTTCAGTATGAGCGTCCCCACACCTTTCATGCATAGAAGACCAGCTCTGGGATCTGACCCCCCTGCACACCGGTGCCATTAGTACTGTCCGACGAGCACTGAAACTGAAAGGTCACCTTTCCACACTGCACCTCCGTCATTCCCTCCTGCCCAAAGTAGCTGAGCTCATTCCCATCGAGCACAGCGCTGACTGTGTAGAAAGCATCCTGCTCAACCTGAACTGGGTGTTCAAACCACACTGAGAAGGTGTTGCTGGAACCATCTGAAACAAAGTTCGTCAGGTTCTGGGCTAGGGTGACTCCTTGGCGCTTCAGTTCAATCTTAACACTGTACTCTGCCTTTCCTCCACTGGACCCGTACAGGCCGAGACCTGCAATGAAGATTCGCTTGTCCACAGCAAACTGGATGCTGTCACATCGCCCACGGTAGCGCCACTGGTTGCTCCGGTACGCCGAGGACTGAAAGCGATGGCAACGCTGCGGCGTTAGTCCTTTCCTCTGAGAAAGCGGGAAGTCAAGTTTGGGCTTACTGGCTGCCGTGTACCACAGAAAAATGTCGTGAGTCTCTTCAAGCGTCAGCACGTCGGACTGCGCCGCCCCATCTGCAAACTCCTGCAGCGTCATGGTGGGGATGCGAACCAAATACAGGACCTTGCCCAGCACGGCCCTCTTATTGCGAGACGTCGGTCCAAGCCCTTGCCTTTTGCATTCAGCCACAGCCCAGTCCAGGACAGCTTGGAAGACCACAGCTTCCCTCGTATTCAGGGTCTCCCGCTTCAGGATGATCTCCAGGGTCTGCAAGTCGATTTCACAGAAGCCTTCTGAGTGGAGAGCCAGCTCAGCCTGCGCGTCGATGACCTCCCAGCATCGCTGCGTCAGCTCAGGCTCCTCAAAGAGCCGACTCTGCGACAGCAGCACGCAGGCGTTTTTGGCCTCCAGGCTCGTCTCCAAGAAGTTGACACAGGCCTTGGCTAGGGCAGGCACAATGTATTTTTTGGCAGCGTACAGAGTGGCCAGCACTGTGTCCGCCTCCAGTTCAATTTCATCGCTGTACAGGTATCTGGAAGGAGAATATCAACGGTGACGTTACTGATTCGAACCGATCTGATCGAAAACAAACGGGACCTCAGAGCTGTTATTCAAAGTGCTTACTTTAATAGGATTAAAAAAGCTGCAGGCTCCACGTCAGGAATATGAATCTCAGATTTGCCCTCAGCGAGGTCTCCATAGAACATGGCACCAAACACTGAACTCCCAACCGCAAGAACATACTGAAGGAACAAACAGAAGCAAACGGGAAAACATGTTTCGTGATTGTTTGTTTGGCTTACTTAACATCAAATCAGCATCAACGGCTATTCACATCAGGCAAGATTACACTGATAAAGCTCAGACATTCACACTGGGACAATTTAGAGCAACCCATTAACCTAAAGCATTTCTTTAGAATGTGGAAGGAAGCTGGAGAGACATGTCCATGTCTTGCTGTCAGATCAATCCTTGTAAGCATGGTGCACTCACCTTGTGCGCCGGGACTTTCTGGGACTCGCCAGGGCGACCTACGATGAAATGCACATCTGCCATGAGTTCGTTGTTGAACATCAGAGCATTCCTGAAGAGAGATCAGTACAGTTCTGTGACTTAGGCGGTCTGAACTTGACACATTGTATGGGCATAATCCATGTCCGTATGTGTGTGTGTGTGTGTGTGTGTGTTTACCTCTCTCGGAGAGTGGGATGAGTGGATTGCCAGGTGGAAGTCTCGACGTTGTTGTTGTTGATGTTCTGCTGAGCGGTGGTCGCAGTCGGAGTGGTCGCTGTTTGTGTCACTTGGACTATGTTTTTTTTGCTGGCGGTCAGTGCCGTGCTGTTACTGTTACTGTTCGGGAGGTTGGTGTTGATACTGGCAGGAAAGAGCTCTGCAGCCATCTTCTTCTTCAAGGACAAAGTCACGATTTCATAGCATGCTGGCAGCTTGCCGGGCTGCTTCCCACTCTTTCTAGTTCTTTTCAGGGTCTCTGGAAGTAAAAGGAAAAACGTCAACAACTTCATGATCCGGCCATAGAGGCAATCCGGAGCTTTGGGCATCAGCGAATAAATCCACGAGTTCGGCTAGTAATTGAAAAGCAGGTGTACCGAAAAGCGACCTGTAATTTAACTCTAAATTATACGTCCGTCTCTCAGTGCGCTCCGGTTAAAGATAGAAAGCAGGATGTATCCATCCAGCAGAGGTTATTCCAAAACGAGGAGTTTCTATTCTCACGTCGCATCCTTCCTTAATGACTGAGGAAACGTCCCGGGCTGAACCAGTGTCAATCCCGCTGCGGACGTGCAGCATCTCGACGCTTCGCGAAACGCCTATAAATCAGCTAGACACGGAGGATTTATCGATGTTAAACGATAGTTTGCATTGGGAATGAGAGCGGACCTTCTCTCCAGCTCGCTCT
>JAUZSU010000099.1:3537-13991 GCA_034780255.1 Parotocinclus maculicauda
CTCCTGAGATACCTCGGTGACATCGTAGCAACCACCTGGTCCGGACCTTCCAAAACTGCACCTCATTGGCCAGGTAGCAAGAGCCAGAATCCACTTTAGCTGTGCAACCGTTTGTTCTGTTATAATAATATATACATTATTATAAAACTGAGCTGTGAGTGAGTAGTTACTGATCACTTTTTCCCTCTTTTTCTACTGCAGCAGTGACTCCCAGTAGTACTGTTACTAAGTGTGTTATGTAAAATGTAAATCATTGTGTTTCTTATTCATTACAGAACACAAGCACCAGTGGACCAAAGCAATGGGCACAGCTAAATGGAAAGGCAGTCGATCCAGATGGTAAAGTTTCTCCACTAAACACTCACTTTAGTGACTGAAGGTCGTTAACCTGAAGTAACGAGCACAGTAACTCTTCTCCTTTTACAAGCTCAGTGCCAGCAGCTTGATCGCTCAGATCCAGAGTCCTTCAGACTTTAAATAGTCAGGCCTTTGAGCTTTTGTTAGGATCAGATTGGTTTGGTAAGCAGTGTGGAATTTAACCTTGGTCTATAGAAACGTTTTAACGCTGTATAGGGAGGCCAGCGGTTTAATTTTTGATGCAGGTTTTAAATTAAAACTTTATTCCTCAAACAGCAACTGTTTTATGCAAAACCAAGACCATAACGATGTTAATAATAATTAAGCTTAGGCTTGATTGTAGTGTTTAAAAATGCATCCAAAACTAGGTGTAAAAAGAAGCTGATTCTTTAACGTACTTTTGGAAAACATCAGTGAAACATAAAAAGGGAAAATCCCCATTTTTTAATTTATTAAAATGTATTAATCCCCATCCTGACGTATCGTTTTCGGGTTTATCCTCTCTGAAAATGTCCCGGATAGGAAACGTCTGAGGGTTTGATTATCTGGATTACAGTATGGCTCTGGTTTACTGATTAGTTCCTCCTTTGAGCCTAGTTCCTCTGTCTCCATTTGTTGAACATTTGATCGTCTCGTTTTTTAATTTATTTTTATAATTTTATTTGACGTTAAGTCCTCCGCTCGTGTTCCAGGTTTAAGGGCCTCAAGCCGACTGCAGCCCTTCTCTCACGAGGAATTTCCGACGCTGAAAGCAGCAGGAGAACAGGACAGGGGTGGCAAGGAAAAAAGCGCCTTCGATCCGTCGTATGGGCCCGGACCAAGCCTCCGCCCCCAGAGTGAGTCTCCCAGCTGCCACTTTTCTACCCGCCTCTCTCTTTTTGGTCTGTTCTCCTGATCCGCTCTGTAACTGATCACTCTAACCGTGGCTTTGATTGGTCGTTTGTTTTCGTTAAAGACGTGACGAGTTGGAGGGAGGGTGGAGGGCGGTACCTGCAGCCCCCGTCTCTATCCTCCGCCCTCTCCTCCGATCCGGAGGGCAAAAGTGGCGGCTCGTCTGAAGCGGCCGCTCCTCTCCCTCCTGCCTCCTCGTCCTCCGCTTCCTCTGCTACCTCGTCTGTTAATGCCGTCACCGCCGCTTCCCCGGAACTAAAGGATCCGTCTGTCCGTCCGGCCCCGCCCACACGCCGAATAACCCCGGGCATGCAGTACCAGCTCCATCACTCTTCTAGCGCCACCTACCATGACATGCTGCCTGCCTTTGTAAGTCCCGCAGCTCTTCTGTGGTGGTAAAGTTTGTGAACCCTGCTGGATTTACGTGTAAACATTTTTATGTTTATGTACATTTTTCGCCAGATGTGTTCTAAAGACTCTCGTGAGGGCCTCGGTTCCTCTGAGCAGAGTCCCGCCCCTGTTGTCGCCCCTGTGCGCTTTGAGACCAGACCCACATTCAGACCCTCCCACCCTCCTGAACCTGTTAAGTAAGTTCCAGTTGTGACCAATAGGAGTGCGGTGGCCTTATTTAGGGATTTCAGGTAGCAGGTAGATAACAGATGTTAAATCAGTGACTAGCTCGTCTGTAAATGGTGCACAATTAATACATCTGTGCTGAATAACTAGTGTATTACTAAACCCTCAAACTATCAGGGTAGATATTTAAGAAACCTAAAAGCTTATTAAATTGGGGGAATGGATTAAGATTTGAAGCTTTTCCCCTCTGTTGTATTTTGGGGGTTCTATGTTATTCAGATGTTGTAAGGAAACTCTTTATAAAGCTGGTTTTGTTTGTAGTGGAGATGTGAGGAGGGAGAACCGCTTCACCCGAGTTCCTTCCCGTCCCTCGCCTCGACCTGTTCGACGACATGGAGACAGACCTCCTCGAGCTGCCATCATCAACCCTGATGATCTGAAAGACCTGGATGACCTGGATAACGACTGTGAGGACGGCTGGGCAGGTAACGTAGGCAGGCCCGACCTTTATTAGTTCTGTAATCAGAACCAAACTCTGAGTATCAGATTCCGTTAGAGGAAGAACCGATGATAGTCGGACGGGATCAGATATTGTTTAGCAACCAGTAAAGTGACAGTAATTTTATTTAAGATCTGGTTCACAGACGCAGAGCTACTCATAAAAACACTATTTTATTAATGAACATGTCCTGTGCTGCATCGTGGACTTTTCCCAGAACCAGTGTTAAGGTTTGTTGGTCGGTGGCGGTTCTTCAGACGGTCGTTCCGTTTCTGATCGTCCACAGTCCCGGTTTCTCTGAATTTGGTTATGAGGGAGGTGACCGTGTTGAATGATCTTTCTGAGTGTCTGTTGCTAGGATACGGCTGCAGCGTTCCTCAGCTCAGTTCGTCATGGATAAACACTGAATATATGGCACTTTGATACTATATTAAGTAATCTAAAGTAAAATTTGCTGTGCTCTCAAAATAACAGCTAAACCACTCTCACCAAAGTGGAAATGCCCAAATTGTGCCCAAAGTGTTCCTTTTTTGGTGGCCACCATAATCGTATGTCACTGCCCTAACTCGCTTGGGCATGAAGTTCACTAGAGCTTCACAGGTGACGTCCATGATGATCACAGAGCTGGTGGATGTTCAAGACCTTGCCCTCCTCCTCCACCTTCCGATTGTGTATGGTTTTTAACAACAAAATATATCCTGCTGTTATTTTGGTGTCTCAGGTGGTTGCTATGTCCCAATAATTTTGGTCGTGCCTCCCCTGCCCCAGGTCTGCATGAGGAGGTGGATTATAGCGAGAAGCTCAAGTTTAGCGATGATGAAGAGGAGCACGGCGCCGGCAAAAAGAATGAGATCTGGTAAAAATTTCCCTCTGTAACGATTTCATAACGAGCCGAGCTCGAGGTCCTGAGTGCCGATTCTGTCCCAAATTAGGGCCGGGTGGAATTGCCGTCATGAGCGCCAGTCGTCCATGAGCTCAGAGGGCCAGGAGGATTCGTACCATCAGCAGAACGATCCTCCGCCTTCCAGGAAACCCACCTCCAGATACGCCTCCACAGACTCCCAGGTAACCGGGTCTCAGTCACGCCTGTTTGTTCTGTTGCGAGGGGTGTGTGACGAGTCTTTTGTATGTTCTCCCGTCCAGCCTCGGCAGAAGAGCGGCGGAAGCACCGGGTGCGTGGAGGACCAGGAGGATCCTCAGCGCCTCGCACCGCCTCCTTCGCGGGGTAAATTCATCCCAGCGGACGTATCGGAAGCGGTGGAGAGGGCGCGGCGGCGGCGTGAGGAAGAGGAGAGGCGAGCCCGAGAGGAAAGGCTGGCTGCCTGTGCCGAGAAGCTCAAGAGACTGGATGAGAAGTTTGGGAAGAGCGAGAGAGCGGCTCAGTCTGGAGATTCTCACACAGGAGAAAGCAAGGGTGCAGGAACGGAACCGGTACCGTCCCCCAGCGGGGAGGCGGCCAAACTGCAGCAGCACGACGTCTGGCAGCCATCTAAAGGTTAACGCCATGACGGGAAAGTGGGCGGGGCCATCCTTTACTCATACGCCCTCATTAGGGTCATGATTAAAGGTGGAACCTACCAAATCTCGTGTCCTGTAGAGCTCTTTTTAACATTGTGTGGTCGTTTACTGTACGGCTGTAAGATTTATTATAAATGTCCCGAGTGTTTTAACATCTTTAATCTCTTCCAGACGTTGAGGAGCAGAAGCCTGATCCTCTTCATAACCAGGATTACAGAGAGGATTTTGACTACAGGAATGAGGACGAAGCTCCAGATTACAGCAGACCCCCCAAATCTGTTCCTCCTCGCTTCCAAAAGCAGCAGCAGCAGCAGGTGATTCTCGTTAGTTTGGATTTTTAAACCCAGCCAGATAAAGTTTTATCTGTGCTGTTCATTTCGTCTGTGATTGTGTGTGGGGTTTATTTTATTTTGTAATGTATTAATTATTTAATGTTTTAGGATCAGGCCTTTAAGATGCAGCAGTGGCAGCAGTCCGGTTCAGGATCCACACAGAGGAGCTTTTACCCCCCTCATGTGCTGGGCTTTGACCCCCGATGGATGATGATGCCTCCCTACATGGACCCCCGGATGGCTCAGGGGCGCTCGTCTGTCGATTATTACCCTCCCAGTGTTCTCTCTTCAGGTGAGCCTCACACACTGTTACCCAACGCCTCGTCCCAGTCCTCCCAGTCCTCCCAGTCCTGTCATGATGTTTTCACTCTGGGTGTGCAGGAACGATGAAACCCAGCACGCAGCAGGACCGTCTGAACAGCCCCGGCTCTGGCTCAGACGAAGGCTGCCATTCCAGCATGCACCAGGACAGGAGAGCGCCCTCTGCTGACAGTTACACCGTCTGGAGCCAAGATGGCTACCCGCCTGCTCGCAGTTTCACCCCTCCCTACCAGAGGCAACACGAGGGCAGCGAGAGGAGCCCCACAGAGGACAGGTACTAGAATTAACCTGCTCTGCTCTCTAATCTCTCTGTGGTGTCATCGTTTATTAATTAGGCTTTATTTAATTAATATTTATTATGTACAGACTATAGGACCTGGGTTCGAATTTGACTTGGTATTTGTGAATGAAAAAGAAATTATATTTTGTTAAATATTCATTTTTTTCCATTTATGATTAATGCTAGCGAACCTGGCAACCTGTTAAGTGCTTTTAAAATTTATTTCGCTTTTAAAGAATTACGCATTTGCATTGTCCGTTGTAATTAGTTAGGATAATTAATTAGTGAATGAAAAGGTTTATATATTATTCTTTTTTTTAACTGTGTTTTATTAAGTATAATTAAAAATTATTAAATATAAATTTGTCCAAAAGTTCCACAATCTTTAAGAATAAGTGAACCTGACAACCATGTTTGTTTTTTTTCTTTATTTATTTTTGGCAACTTTGTGCACAAGCACAGCTGCTAAACGCGGTAACTAATATGATTACCGGAGTAAAATCCAACTGTTTGATTCCCTATCTGATTTGTAAGTCTGAGTATGATGAATAGACGACCACTAGACTCAGAGAACTGCAAAAAATCAGATCATTAAGTAAAGATAATTACCCTAAATAACACTAATTACAGAGTGACGTCTGTAATATCGTATCATGCTTGACATGTTTTAATGTTGATAGTGTATTTATTTCATTTGATCTCAGGACATTGTTAGTCCGTCACAGGGCTGGGTTGATCCCACTGCCCCTCCCTCGGGCACAGGCATGTTATAATAAAGGCGGATTTAGAAATTGGCACAACCGAAAACGACTCTATTTTTGCTCCTCTCTACTGAGGGTTAAGTTGGTCTGTCCTGAACCCAGCGTCTGTCTTTAAATATTCATTGAGGTTTAGAAGTTAAACCGAACTCTCCACGCTCTCTGATTCTCCTGCAGGAGTGACCGGTCGAGCTCTCAGCAGGATTTCTATGAGGACCGAGGGATGGAGCGTGTGGAGAGTCCGTCAGAAGATCTCCACCGGTATCGTCCCGGTCGCGGGTCCGACGTCAGCCTGGGGTCGCAGCGAGACTCCGGTCATGAGGAGTCCCATCAGCCGGAACCCCTTAAGGACATTTCTTCCTCCCGGCTTCAGAGAGAGAACACAGAGTCGTGTGGGGAATCGAGCGAGCCAAATAATAAAATCGATTCTGATTTCTGGAGGAAAGAAGACTCTCTGAAGAAGGACAAAGAAGGGCAGTGGGGTGAGTCCGGGCCCGGTGGGATCCAGCCATCAGAATGCAGTGGCAGGACCTTGAGGAGGACCGGACCCATTAAGAAACCGGTGCTCAAAGCCTTAAAGGTGGAGGAGAAGGAGAACGAGAAGCCCAAATGTGAAGCGGAAGAGAAGCCCGTTCCATACAGACTGGAGAAGGAAGTTCTAACCAACGTCTACGACCTCAAAAAGGACATCCAGCCTTTGTCTAACAGACCCGCCGCTCCTCAAGAGGACAAACAAACTTCCCGAGCTAAAGCGGAGAAATCTGGCAACCTACTGAACGAGGAGCAGAGTAAAGAGAACGGCTGGGAGAGCGGCAGCAGCAGGTCCTACCCTAAAGACAGCTCTGACAGCAGAGAACCTTCTGCGCCGCGCCGTAACAACTGGATCTTCATCGACGAGGAGCAGGCCTTCGCCGGAGCCAGAGGAACGGGCAGAGGGCGTGGCAGAGGCTTCAGGGAATTTGGTTCTCGGGGCGGCGCCCGAGGCGGGGGGCGTAGCGATGGCTCGAGGGGAGCGTACAACTCCGGGAACGGGCAGCGGGGGGGACGTGGGCGCAGCCTGCGAGAATTCGTTAAACCCGAGGAGCCGCAGCGAGGCAAACCGCGGCGGCGTAACGTGAGCGAGACGCTGAGCGAAGCCTCTGAGTACGAGGAGCTGCCGAAACGGCGCAGACAGAAGAACGGTGAGATCGGGGACGCTGCCTGTTCCACATCGGGAGACGCCAAGCGGGTGGAGCGCGACTCGTGGAGATCCAACAAGGTGTACAATAACGAGCAGAACAGCGGCGGAGAACCGAGAGAGAAATCCAGGACCAGAAGCTTCGGCCGGTCCCTGCCTCCCCGCCTGAATGCCGGCTACAACCGGGGGTTTGTGTCCAGGGACACCTCCACCTGGAGAGGAAGAGGAACCGCGTTCGGACCGGCGCAGGAGAACGGCTATCACTTCTCTGGCGACTCCTTCCCGAGAAAATGCGCAGAAACTGAGAACCTGAAGTACCCTCCCAAATTTTCGACTTTCGCAGAGAACGGGGTGGACGATCGAGACTCTGAATACCGTCTGGACGATAATTCGGATAACCGTCCCGTCAGGAGGCGACGTCCACCTCGGCAGGACAAGCCCCCTCGGTTCAGACGTCTGCGTCAGGAGCGAGAGATTGGGGCCCAGTGGAACAGCGAGGAGTACGTGAATGGGGACCTGAGCAAGCCGTGGTCCGGCCACTCCAGAGGAACCGAGGATCCCTGGAACGCTCCGTACTCAGGAACCAGAGCGCAGGGAGAGGACTGGGAGACCGGCTCGGAAAACAGCGACTTCAACGACTGGAGAGACAAGCGAGGGGACGGTCCGACCGAACTGGGCCTTGCAGAACCGGGCTCTGAGAAGAGGGAGCTCTCCAAGAGGAGTTTCTCCAGCCAGCGCCCTCTGGTAGACCGACAGAGCCGAAGGAGTGACGCGGCGGTGTTGGAGGGCACCAAGGTGGGCCGATCTACAGATGCTCCGCCCGGCACCTCGTCCAACAGGATCGAAAGCTGGCAGAACGGCGTGGCACCAAACTGCAGGCGGTGGGTTCGGTTTGAAATATCAGGCGCAGAATCGATTCTGATTAAATAACCGTAATCAGTAACCAACTTTATTTGATTTCCAGGAGCCCGGACGATGCGTCTGTGTGTCTGAACCCAGGGCCGGTGTACAGTATGGACCCCTCCGAGGAGAACCTGACCCCCGGCGCTGAATCGGCAGCAAAGAAATTCGACAAAGAACTAAAACCCCGATCCATGAAGGGAGAGGGGACTGAACCTCTCTCCCAGTACGAACTTAACACCTACTCCAGTAAGAACCAGTCATCCCATTAGTAAAGAAACGAATGATAATAATAAAGCGTGGCATTAAACATGGAATCTGTTTCAGTCCCAGTTGAAAGTGACTCAGGAGCTTCCATTCCCAGTCCGGATGGCTTCCAGGATTCCCTCGTTATAAAGCAGCGGCGCCCCCAAGAGGAGGAGCGCAGGAGGAAGGAACAAAATGCATCGGTACGTTCGGACTTCACCTTTCATTCCGGGGTTGCCATATCACGAGAAACAAAATGGCAGAGCCAACTGAAAAAAAAAAACCCCAAATAAAGCCAAATCTTTAGAATAAGTGGACCTGGCAACCGTCACTGTTAGGTATTTTGTATACGTGCACTGATAAATCCTATTACTGATCTAAAATCTAGATCAGAATACGCTATTTACCTGTTTGCTGAATCATCGGATAACAGCAGAGATTGGACTACGATAAGATAAGGTTCTTGCTCGTGGGTCCAACAGCAGCTAGTGGGAATTAATAAATCGTTCCGATGTTTTTTAACCATTTGATCCAGACGTCTGGTCTGGTGTTAGTTATTAATTGATTCCAGTGTGATTTATTACAGCTGAGTAAGTGGCCAAAAGTATTGGGACACACCCACAAGTACACAAAATGATGGAGCAATAGATTAAAGATTAAACTTTCCCACCTTATGCGCTTTTGTAGTTTCTTATGGAATTGCATTTGTGCAATACTATAATATACTACTATACTATATTAGATTATTGTTCCAATTCTCATTGAGTTGCTGTTTCTCTGTGCACCTGTAGTTGGCAGTAAAGAGCAGACCGATCTCATCCAAAATCCCTCCTCGTTTTGCTAAGAAGCAGAACCTCTCGATCGATCAGTCGGAGGAAACGCTCTCACCCAGTAACCTCGGAACAGAGATCTGGGAATCCAGCAGCACAGGTAAAAGAGGCTGTTATTAAATCATTCTGCTCCTGCTTTTATACAAAATAATTCCTACTGTGATCATTAATTCCAGCTCTCTCAGTTCCGCCCTCCGGTGGAGACGCCTGGACTAAGCAAGTGTCCTACACCGGGAGTGAACCGAATTCTGAGGTACAAAACCAGCAGCGCTCTAATCGTATTATGTAATGTTTCAGTGCTGCTCTCTGAGCTTAAACACCTATAACATTATTCAGGATTCGGATGCTGGACCGGAGCAGAGTAAAGAGCACAAACCGGGCCCGATCGGGAACGAGCGCTCTCTAAAGAACCGCAAGGGTTCAGAGGGGGTGGAGCGTCTGGAGGGTCCCATCACGCCCGTTAATGGAGTGGACCTCCACGTGGATAACGTCCTCCCCGTCCCTCCCATAGAGTTTGGGGTGAGCGCCAAAGATTCGGACTTCAGCCTCCCTCCCGGCTCAGCGCCCGTCCCGGTGCCCAGCCCTGTCACCAAACTACAGGATGCTCTGGCTGGCAATGTAGGTGCCCTTGTGCTTTTGGGCTCTGATTGTGTGTGTGTGTGTGTGTGTGTGTGTGTGTGTGTTTTTTATTTAATTAAAATATATTTTTGTTTGTATTTTAGGCGGGTTTGGCACAGGGCATCCCGATGCTACGCAGAGACCATCTTCAGCCTGGCATCACCCTGAACCCCATCTCCTTCCCCAGCACAGACCTCACACTCAAGGTACTGCCCCATACACCAGGAGACCAAAAGTATTTGGACACCTCAAAGTCCCACTTTGGATTAGGGACTCTTAACAGCATGCTTCTCTTTCCCCCTCAGATGGAATCTGCTCGTAAAGCCTGGGAGAACTCACAGTCTCTTCCTGAGCAGGGCTCTCCTGGTGGGGTGGGGCCGGGCTCTCAGGCCCCCTGCAGCTCATCCAGTGCTGTCAGTTACAGCTCATTTGGGGGGGTGTCCATGCCCCCCATGCCCGTGGCTTCTGTCGCTCCCTCCGTCTCTCTGCAAGGTGAAGTGTATTTATTATGTTGTTCTTCTGAACTTCTGATAGTCCAATCGCTGTAACATTAAGGTAACATGTCTGTGTGTGTGTGTGTGTGTGTGTGTGTGTGTGTGTAGGTAATCACATCCCTCCTCTTTATCTGGATGGTCATGTGTTTCCTAGCCAGCCTCGTCTCGTCCCTCCTATGACTCAGCAGCAGAGTTACCAGCAGGTACAGTAATTAATAACGATTTAATAATAATAATCATCTTCTCTAAAGGAATTGAGGTTTAGTTTGATAAATGGTAACCATGTAAGGTTTATAAAATCAGTCTGGAACTAAAAACTCTGGGATTTGGTTTTAGATGAGAGACTTTAGATATTTAAACTTATATAAAAAAAATACTTTTTAATAATAATTAAATCTCTTTAGACAGGACTCTGTATCTTGCTTTTTAATGACTGAATATAAACCCAAATCCCAGCTAATAAAAGTCAGGATCAAGTTTATAATCCTCTTCTCTTTCATATATCTGTGTCTCTGTCTCTCTCTCTCTCTCTGTCTCTGTCACTCTCTCTCTCTCGGTCTCTCTCTTTCTAGGTCTCTGTCTCTCTCTCTCTCTTTCTCGGTCTCTGTCTCTCTCTGTCTCTGTCTCTGTCTCTCTGTCTCTCTCTCTCTCTTTGTC
>JAUZSU010000102.1:0-16048 GCA_034780255.1 Parotocinclus maculicauda
CACACGCAGCGCCGTGCACAGTGCCATAGTGCCTGTAAATTTAATGGTCCAATGAAGGTTATTTAAAAACCAGGATATTTCCTCATTTAAAAAAAAAAACCCAGGACGTCAGAACAGGACGTGAAATACGGACATGTCCCGGGAAATACGGACGTTTGGTCACCCTACTGTAAGTCCCACTTTCACATTGTTAATATGTGTTGATGTTTGTCTTGTCACCCATGGGCTTTACATTTAATCAATGTAATATGGATAAAAGCTTCCTCACCTGTATGTTGGTTGGTGAGTAATACATTTATTAAACTGGGACTTACTTTATAGACGCTCCATAAATAAACTGGTTTGAAGCTGAGTGATGAGAATCTATTTCATAGTGAAAGGAATTTTAGCACTTATCCTGGTCACATACGGTTATTTTTTCACTTATATTATCACTAATATTTGAACACCACCGCTCTACAGCGTAAATGCCCAAATTGCTTGTTTTTGGGGTTTTTTTGCAAGAAAACCAATTAACCAGATTATGAGGTGTCGAAAAGATGTATATAGGATATGTACTTGCAGGTTATATTATGCAATGTTTTTTTAACCCAAATCAGTGCAAATGATTTTAATGACACAAACCAGCAATCAGTGATTTATTGGGGCTTACCAAGTTCACAGAGCTGTCCCATGGTAAATTTTACTTTAGGTTTTATTTAGCACATGCAACTACAGACATTGTAAAAGTTTCTCTACAAAAAAAGTTTAACTAGATCTCAAAGATGACAATGGAAAGGAAAAACTCCAGGCTTTCAGCTTCATATTTTCCTTTTGTAGATTTTGTTTTTTGTAATATATATTTTTAGTATTTGATCTTTTCTGTCTTTTTTCCTCTTTTATTTCCTTGTTTCACCTTTTTAACTATTTTCCTTTTTATTTCCTGAATTCTTTTTTCTTTATCTTGTGCATTTCCAAATCTTACCCCAGTTAAGGATTGATAAACTCTATGTCTATGTCATTTGATTTTTAATGAGAAATAAAAATGCACAAACAGCTCTTTGTATGTGCATTTATTGGTGAGAACTGTAGAAATTTGATTTGTCAAAAACAAGTAGTGGTTCCTGGCCAAAATATACAGTAAGTGGTTAAGACTCAGACTCTTGAACCATGTTATACGTTTTTGGAAATAATGAATATGTGATAGACATTAAATAACTGCACTATGATCCTCATCAAAAGAAAGAGAAGTTAATGGAAACCACTGTAAATGCATGATTGTTTACCAGGAATGCTATTTAAATACAACAGACTACCAGCCAGTGTCTAAACAACATGGTCTGCAAATGTACATTTCTGTGTATTACTTTATACAGGCTTACAAAAGTTTAATAAACTACAATTATTAAACCCTAAAACTGTAAAACAGTAGAACATATAACCACCATCACAGAGGCTGCACATGGGTGGCTCATATTACCTACTAGTTTTTACAAAAGTATTATTTATAGGTTATATAAACAGTGTTTGAGTAGTGTTACTACTGTCCTTCTTTCAAAATGTAATAGACATTACTTTCCGCATTCTTTCCTTGAAAAGTAATCCCCTTAAAAATACAATGATAATAGCCAATAGTCCTTTAAATACTTTATTCGATCCATCCATCCATCCATCCATCCATTATCTTCTACTTAATCCACATGGGGTCGCGGGCCAGCTGGTGCCCACCCAGCAACTCTGGGCGAAGGGGCAGGAACATCCCTAGACAGGGCAGCATTTCATTTTAGGGCACGCACACACACAGTCACACACTAAGGGTCTTTGGGAGGAAACCGGAGTACCCGGAGTAAACCTTTGTTACAGGAATATCATGATTTGGTTGCTTTTCAATTGAAAGCATGTATTAGATAATTGCCACTACTTTATCCAGTACAGCTATTCCCTTTGTAAATCTACATTCTACATTATGAGGTGATAGCTAGATGTTTTTCAGTTAAGGTTTTAGTTATCAACTACAGCAAAACCTCTGAATTTGTCAATCAAACAAATTGGACATTGAAACTCCCCCCAAAAAATTCTGACTTTATTTAGGGCACCCTAAAGAAAACATCCTGGTGCAATCTGCCATTCATTATTGGTGATAATGCACCAATATGGTATGCCAATTGCCATAAAACCCAAAAGAAAAAGACCAAAAAAGGAGCAATCATAATGTCATTATATTATATGAAATTATATTATATTACATTATATTATATCAACACACAGAGCGATTTCAGTTATTCCCCCAGTCTTGTTCTTGCTGTCCTTGTGGCAAGACATGCCGAAGGTGCCGAAACGTTTGCCTCAGTGGCTATATGGCTTCACTTATTTCATGTCCTTATATTTCACTACTTTCATGTCTTTTTTATTTTATGCATTGTATTACATTCATTTTTATTCATGCTTTTAATCATTAATTACATAGGAATATAGGCATATTAAAACCATAATTTGGGGATCGAGAGATTAATTCTATTTACATTAATTCTTGTGAAATTTGATTATGACTTCGAACGACCTTCTAAAACCAATTAAGTTGAACTTTTTTCCACTTTAGCACTTGTACAAACCAGAAGGTCTTTAGCCTTTCATTTATGAATCCTTACAGAACGCCCATACCCTGTTTGTACTGTATTATGTTTTTCAATCCATTCTGTGACGTATTTTGATGTGTTGAAAGTGCACAATGTTGATGGATATAACACAGATCATGCACATAAGTACCTGCTGCAGTGAATCATCTCGTCTGGGCACCCAGACACTTCCACTCTCTAAGATCTGCCTCAGTGACTGTAAACTGTTCCGGTTCAACTAAACTTGTTTTATTTTTTAACCTTTTAATAACATGCTACATTGAACATCTGATGTCTTGTACACAATACTGCTTGATTTTATTTATTTTTGACTAGACAGAGACTCTTAAGATCATAATCAAGCTGTCTGGTCTCACCCAGAGAAGGATGGGTTCTGTTCACTATTCATCCTGGTTTGTTTCAAGGTTGTTTCTGTATGCAATACAGGATGGTTTTCATTGCGTGTGGCTTGCGTGTGGCGTGAGTCTTGGGTGTGACTGCTAATTTTGCCTCTAGACTTGTGTGGATAATCTTACAGTTTTTTCCTTGGGGATTTTTTCCTTGCCACTGTTGCCTCTGGCCATTCATTTAGGGTCTGGATTCCTTTTTGTCAAGTTGGAAAAACTGAAAATGCGATATAGGACACAAACCACCTTGAAGCAAGAGCCCATTGTGGCTTTGATGTTTTGCATAATTTTTTGGTGTTTGGGCACATGCAAATTAAGTTACAACCTCTGCATGAACTAAACTTAAACCTCACACAGTTCAGCACATTTTAATGAACTCTTAACAAGTCAGGTTTGTTATGGAAGATCATCTTGAAGCCACCACTGTGGTGATCTTGGTAAGAATCCCCGCAGTCCCTTCCAGGTGGGACGGCATTACAAATGCACAAAATTGGATGGGAAAATGTCCCATGACACTGCAACAACATCCCCTACCAAGTGTTAGAATGCCACCTTGTTTAGGCTTCAAATTTATCTGCATCCCATGAACTGGAAGAATTTGAAACAAATGCATTTGATATTAAATGAGCCGCAACTGAGGTTATTTTTGAGATTGGCTATAGGCTCAGCCTTGGATCTCAACCCAGGATCTCAAGAACTGCTATTTCCAGCTGTTACATTTAAGCTACAATAACTTACTGTTTCAAGCTGAATATCATGTATTAGAAAATTAAACCTGTATACTGTTTACAAAAATTAGGCAATATTGTGAGCAGTCTGGTTTGTTTGTTAACTGGGTTTATTTAACGTCCATGGCCATTTCAGAGGCACACACAAGCTTACATATTTGTACAATGTGGAACTGTAGAAGGAAACCAGAGTACCCAGAGTAAACCCACAAAGACACATGGAGAACATGCAGATGACTCCACACAGAAATGACCCGGCCCTTCTTGCTGTGAGGTGGCGGTGCTACCCATTGTGCCTCCACACTGCCCAACCTGTATATAAATATGTATATATATATAAAATATATATTATATATAATATGTATAAATATGTATATATATATATATAATAATGTTTGTGACTTATGACAGATAGGGGTAGAATTTGAACACTGGGCTTTGTGAGCCACAGCCAATGGGTATGTATAACAGGAGCAAGTTAATAACGCTTCTAGTCGGACACTCACACTGGGGGCAGTATAGCATGACTAACTAACCAATACATGTCTTTGGGGTGAAAGAGGAAATCCTGGAGTAAACCTACATGGACCCAGGGATTGTTATAATATTGGTTGGGTAACGAGTGGAGACATTTAGCTTTCTTTCTTATTTGCTTAATCCTGGACAAGGTCGCAAAAGAGGCGGTGGCAGCACAAGGCCACAAGGACTGAAATAAAGTTGGTGAAGATAAATTGATTTGCCTATTTTGAATGTACACAAGTGCAATAATGGGCATCTATTAAAATTTTAAATAAGAACATGATTTAGAATGTAAAACATTGAGCAGAGCCATGAATTAATGGTCTTACACGGGCATTACTTCACAGTAAGTACGAAGTATGAAGAAGCTGCTTTGGTATGGGTGAGGAATATTTGAATTCCATTTTGAGAGCTCAGCTTCTTTTAAAAGTAGATTAACATGAGAATCAAGTTCTGGGCACAGTGTGTGTTTTTACTAATATTTACGAAAATTAAGCAAATGTCTAATTTCAGTCCATTATACCTCACTTTTGTCCAGAGGAAATTACAGACTTAATAATGAGATCTCTGTGTTTTCTTGTGATATGGGTTCCTGAGGATTTTTTTGAGATGTGCTTGCAATGTATGGGCCGGGTAGTGGTGATAGAGTTATGAAACACTGCGATCGACTAGGGCACCATAAGAAAGATTTTTAAAAATGTGAGCGTTTAAATTAAATTAAACGTAATAATTACATTTCCAAAATATTAAAAAAATAGTTTGACAACAAATTTGACCACATGTACAGGATGGTGCAAGAAGCCATTTGTTTTAGCAGTAGTATAATGACGATTTATAACATATTGTCAACAATTGGTCCCAGACATTTCAAACTTGGATTTGTCACTGCCTAACATTGTTTTCCACTGATCCTCATTCCATTCTTGAGCTTTAGCATATCTTTTAGCCTTTTCACCCACCGTTTCTAGTCTAAAACCCTTCCAAAAAGACCATTCTTGATCAAACTATTTCAGAGTGTATCAACTTGGCATCACATAAACACTTGCCACTGTAGCTGTTTTTTAATACTGCATACAAATTTCCTGTATTCCTTGGATGTATTCTAATAAAACAGCCATGAGAAAGAATTAGTTACAGTGTGGTTGTTATACTGTTGCTTAAATAATATCTAATCCAATGATGACCTCAGACTTTTACACTGTAACGTATAAGACTGTATGGGCTGAGCTTTCATATGGAAAAAAATTAAAATCTAGAAAGGCGCATTCCTAAATGTAAATGTAAAGATTCTGATTCTCCTAACGATGTATACTAAACATTGTCATATCCACTAAAAATCTCTAAAATGATTAAATGTTCTACTTTTATGAAAATATGGAGAAAACCTCATTAGGTTTGTTCAAATATAGTGGTTAAGAGGAGCTCTGGCAGAGTACCCGTATTATCCAGGAATATATTTTAAGAATTTCAGATGCGTAATTGCTAATCCTCCCCAGCAGTCCATCTCACGTCTCACCATAAATGATGGTGAATAAGAAAATTGTCTTTTTCTTCATTCCTAAAATCTGATTAATCACTCGTGTTTGTTGCCATGTCTTCTGGACCGGGGCAATTTCCTGACACTCGAGGTCTCTTTCCTGACACTCATTAGCCTGGTATTATGTAGCTTGATATTTTTTCCACCCGTGAAGCCTTCATCTGCGGTTGCGGTGTTTGGTCGTGGACCACCAGCTGGAGCCACTTATCCCCCCCCCAGTTCAGATGTCCTGCGTCCAAGGGAATCGGGTTCATTAGGCTGATTTAACGTGCTCGCTTCACTCAGGTTGTTTGAATGATCCCATCGTCACAAATTAAATTTCTCTGTTGCACACGGAGGCCTGAGTTTACACAAACCCACCGCTGTGCGCTGCTTGGCAGGAATCGGCTGCCCTGTTTAGGGCCTTGGCGCCCTCCAGGTAACACCGAGCCATCCAAGTGTGAACACTAAGGCAATTTTCATCGGGTGCTGTGAAGGTAGCGTGGGAGATAAAGATGAGCAGGACCATAAGCAGAGAGTGTGCACACAAACATGCGTACGCAACGCAGGCGCTGAAATTTGCATGGTGCTCAGTAATACATTAGTGAACATCACTTGGCAATCTGTTCATACCAGCTTAATTGGATTTTAATACCGCCTCTGATCTTGTTTTCTAATTAATGGCGGTGGCTGGCAACCAAGCAGAACCATGCACTGAACTACACCTTTGATCCTGGCCATATGGAGCTCCTCCAAGCATGGCTGCCACGGAGAAATCTGTCACCTCAGCGCAGGGCGGAAAGGTACAGGAGCGAAATGATTTGGGAGGGGGGTGGATTTGAAGCGTGGCACTGCTCCCCACCTTCCCTTGGTGCCATCCTTATTGATGAATTTCCCTCACGATCAGTTGTGATCACAGATAAATAAAACATGAGCCAGTGAACTGATGCAAATAAGCCCTTGCATGCTTTAGGGAAATGTCAATTGCTTCTCCAATCTGTTTATTTCTCCCCTCATGGCCTTTTTGATGAGCGCCTACTAAAAATATGTTCCATTCTTCCTACGCGTCATATAAGAATTCATGTTAATAGAATGTTTTTCATAGAAAAGAAAGATGTGTCGTGAGGGTTATTTCATGCTTCTTAGGTCTCTAGGACATTTTCATTTAAGTGAATGCTCGAAGCAACTTTCATGTAAACAAAGGCCTTCTGATGAACATACCGCTAAAGAGGCTGCAATCTCGCTGGCATGGCTCCACTCAAAGTAGCCTTTCTGAATAGATGTTTGCTCTTCACAAAGTAATTAATTTCTATCATGTGTATTATTTATGAGGTAATTAATTTAAATAATGTGCACCACCTTTAAGGTTAATGACTAGTAGCCATAAGCGTCTTCTATTCATTTACGTGTGACGGCGGGTAAGCAGAAAACTGAAATCAAAGCAGATGTTCAGGGAAGGCATCATTCTCATTCGAGTTCAAGTGTATGCTAAAGCTAACACCTTGAACATAAGTGTGCTATAGAATGCCTGTATACTCAAAGCGTCTCACATTGATCTTGGACATGGATGAATGCACATTGCTTTGATGCTATTTCGCTGTTACTTTGCTCTATGTACTTTAGCAGCAGCAGCAGGGTATCAATGGCAGGGTATCAAAGTCCTTCTTAAATCCCTGCTAACACCAAAGGACAGCATATTTTATAATCAAGAGCTCCATTATGTTTTATTTTGGACACGTTAAACTTTTGACCATCATGGGAAGTAAGTATGCTGGGATGATGGGTGAAACAAGCGTCACCCGAATCTGCCATAATATTACAATCAGGCCTGTCGAGGCCTGGACTTCACAAAACAACACCTTCTACCCGTGCCATGTTCCTCAAACCATTCCTGGACAACTTCTGCATGTTGGCAGGATGGAATATCCAGAGGCCACTGCTACTAAGGAATAAATTTGCTTTAAAGGGGTGCAACAATGTTTTAGAAAGGTAGTAAGTGTCAAAACAATGAATGCCAGGGCCCATTACTGTCAGTGGCTTTAATGTTAAAAGTAACAATAAACATGTTAATGTTATGGCTGATTGACTTATATATAAAAAAAACATCAAATACTGAGTGTCCACAAAACCTTTTTGGGCTGTACTTTTGGTTCTAAGTACATTTTGACAAGAAAAAGCACCTGTTACTTGAAGTCACTATCGTTCCCAAGAAGGTTAGTCAAACAGCCAAGAAAAACAGTGAGAGCCAGAATAATACTTAATGTACTCACAATAAACAATAATACTTTTTCATTTGTAAATTGGCCTTATTTTTAATGTGTATACATTGCATCTATAAGGTTTCTTACTCCTCATCCAAATTACATGTGGCTATTTTGAGATTTACATTAAGCACAAAGAGCCCAGGTTTGATCCACATTACATTGATTCAGTTTGACATGTGGGTGAAATGACTTAATAGACACCCTGTATAGAGTGTTTAAGAATAAAATACAATACCATTATTCCCACAGTGCAGATTGTCCGGAAGTCTGGAACATATTAAATCAGTTTACATTATTTTTGTATGGGAAAAATGATCTCAGTACTCGCTGTTGTCTGACTTCTGGAGCGAATTAACGACGAGTACTGAGATAGCACTGTATAAAAGAATACAGCAGATTACCAGAACATCTGCATGAAAAAGTTATCTAGTATGAATTCATTTGGTTAAACTTCAGTGACATTTCATTCATTGATGTATTGAAATCAGCCACATAGTAAAGAGCAAAGCCATAGAGGGTAGCATCTGAAATAATTTGCTCTGGGTGCTGTATATTGTCAAGTAGCAAAAATGTGATTAATAACAGTAAGACATGAACCCACATTAAAATATTATCATGTTAAGTTTCACACATGCACACCTACATAGGCTGGCAAAATTCACACGTCAATTATCACGTTAATATTAACTTATAACACTGATAATTAGTAGGCAGCCATACTTCATTCGAAATGGACCCTAAATCGCTATTTCCTACATTCCACATATCATATAGAGCACTTTTATCTCATAGGAAAAAGAGCTTCAAATAAATTATGTGGGACACTTCCTTATATGGCTTTACTCATTACTGTGTGTTACAGTTTAAATGTGTTGTTTAATAACATGCCTGCACACAAGAAAAATTTCTGCACATGCTGTTTGTAATAAAAGTATCTAATAAAATGAATACTATGCATTAAAATGGTATTGTTCTTGGAATTGCTGCTGTCTTTGTGTTTATTAAATTATTAACAAGTAGTACATGCATTCTGCTGAAGCTTATATGGTCTACATACCAAAAATGTCCAGTAGCATCCTGTTGGCAGCATACTGCGAGGAAGGATGACTAACACAATCTGTGCAATAACAGCCGAGCTACTGTCAGTGACTTTGCATATACATGGTGGAGCAATATGAAAGATGTGTCTAATAGAGTGCACAGTGAGTGAAGACAGTGTTTACACCTCCAGCAGCACTGCTAAGTCTAATCCACTCATACCAGCACAGCATACACTAACACACCATCAAAACGTTAGTGTCACTGCAGTGTCGAGAATGATCCACCACCCAAATAGGACCTGATCAGTGCTTGTCCTGTGGGAGTCCTGATTATTAGAGAAGAGAGTAAAGGGGTATGGGAAATGGAAATAGGGGTATGTAGAGAAACAGATCGACTACAGTCGATAATTTTAGAACTACAAAGTGCTTTTATATGGGCATTAAAACTGATCAAATGAGCAGTAAGTGTAGAAGTAATATAGTATAGTACAGTGTAGCATAGTATAGTAAAGTATAGTATCATATTGTGTAGTATAGTACAGAATCGTATGGTATGGTTTAGTATAGCATAGTAGGGTATAGAACAGTACAGTTTAATATTGAATGGTATAGTATAGTATGGTATAGTATACTATGTATATTATATACTATACATACTATATATACTATATAGTATGTATAGTATGGTATGGTTAGTATCGTATGATATAGCATAGTATAGTATAGTATAGTATAGTATAGTATAGTTCAGTGCTGAGTGTAGTGAGATAAATTGTAACATACATATATGTTGTATAATGTTTAAACAACTGTAATGACCGGTACTCAGTCTCTTCACAGCTGCTTAAACACACTGAATCATTTTTTAAAAAATACTTTCTGCATCCATATTACATTTTTTGTGCATGTAAAACCAATCTATCCCAAGATATGTCATTCCAAAATCATGGTCATAATTTATTAGTTGATTGATTGCTTCATCCTCAAGATTGCAGTGAATTATAAATCTAGCATCTTAATGGTTATGATAAATAATTCCATTTTCATGTTTTCAAGAGATGCAGCGGTCTATGACAGCGGTGACCAAGGTTACAGTCCCAATGGTGCCATCAGGCTGGGTCAGGCATCACATCCAGGTAATGTTAACTATATCTTAGGGAAGTAGTGTTTTTATGGTCGAAAGATTAACTTGCCTCTTGTCCAGGGCATGCTAATATCAGCACCATGTGTTCAGCAGGGAAAAGTGCCAGAGGTACCTGATCGGAAAAATGTTAAAAGGGAAAAAAATCTGTTTCCTTGAGTTTCTTTTCCATTAACTTGGACATAAATGACAAGTGCAATCTAAAAATGCAAAAGATGATGAATTACTTTCTTTACACTGCCTGATCAGACCGCTTAATATGCATATGCTTACAAATATATACTAATTGTTAGGGTTCCTACCTTCCCCCGGTGCGTTCGGTCGTCCTCGCCGGTCGCCATTACAGAGCCATCGGTGGGACGGCCTTATATCCATTATCTTAATTATGTCCAGACCCCGAACAGCTGCTTCGCGTCCTATAAAGGCGTGGTGTTAGCGCTGTTTGGGGCCAGGTCATCTTCGTTCAGACGGGGTTCCATCTCCGTTCGGTTCGCGTGTCTGACCATCGGCGCCCTTACGCCCTACCGTGTTCCCTAGAGATAGTGGTTAAGTCCGGGGGCTTATTAGGGCCGATGGACTGGTATGGGTGGGTAATTCCTGAGGTATTTAGTTCGTTAGGGGCACTTTGAGGGTTTTCCCGTTCCCTACCTGTGCGCTCCTTTCCACAGGCACTCGGCTGCACTGTTTATATAGAACCCGTTTGGTTCTCCTAGCTTAGGTCCCGTTCCTGCTTGTTAAGTTCTTGAGAACTTGATGAAGATCTTACTCGAGCCGTGAAACCAAACTTCCACTCCAAACGTTTTTGTTGTTGGACAGCGAGGATGCAACGTTGTCTTATTCATCCTCTGTTCAATTAAGGCTGTTCCCAAACTTGAGCGACAGTGGCAAGGAAAATCCCTAAACCTGGTTAGGACCAAGCCATAATAAGGATTCATAGTAATAGTTGAAATAAAATATGAACAGGGATAACATATAATTGATGTGTGGTGTGTGACGTCATGCCTGGGACGATATCTGGACAGTTTTTCTGAACAGTCTCTCTCACCTGCTGTAACCAAAACCCTTCGTCTCTGCATCGAGCTGTTCTTTAATGTCTGGGAAATACTTTCACGCCTCAGCAGACGACTCGTGAGATGTGTTGTCAGTTTTGGCAGCTGCGACCTTAAGGCGTTTATTGCACGATTAACTGTTGTTGTTTAGTCAAGTGAAGCCGTGACGCCTTCACGCTCTCTACGGTCTCGTTTTAAAGTCCTAATGATCATCCTTTATTTTCTGTACACCACTAAATGTGAGCGCACTTTGCCCAGGAGCTTGTGTTGCACTCGGCACTCAGCGCCCGGTGTTGTCCTGGGGGCACCCCTGGTCCGCTTTTGTGGAACCATTTCCCAGGATATGAATCTGATCTAAAAAAAAGCAAAGCTTATTGATTAATGTTCTTCATACATTTTTAGCCATAACTGATCTCATGTCTTGTGTCTCCCCACAAAATGACGCTGGGTCAAAAGGAATCTTTAAATAATACTAGCACTAATAATAACAGGATGATGTTTTTGTACAGGGCAATGCAGTTCCTATAACCTCAGGCAAATGGGAGGTGATCTACATCTCCAAACTAACAAAGGACGCCCTGTGAGTTCAAACGTCTTAATTCATTTCGCATGATTGCGTTCGGGATTTTCCCCTAATCGTGACCTCGCTTTTTATTAAAGCTACTACGTGAGTAACGAGCACATGGGACGGCCCGGTCAGAGGAATCTTTACAAGTGAGTTTCTGATGGTGTAGGACTGTTTTATAGACGATTAGACCTGGGGTTTTTTTTATTATTCGATATATTCTGTTGTATCAGGATATCTTTAGGTACCCCTCACACTCACTCTGCTCCCGAATGCATGACCTGCTCGCTCTACCAGGACAGGTGTCAGTACAATTCGGGCTACTTGAGCCAAAACGCCTCCTACTTCCGCATGGACTGCTACGGTTAGTGTGCTTCACAAAATACAGAATATAGGTTCAACAGAACTGAGTTTTTTTCAAAGGGGACAAAAGTATTGGAACACCATTGCAAATCCGTAGGCGTTAATATAGAATTGGTGTCCCTTTGCAGCTCTAAAGATGTTGGATTGTGTAAAAACGGGACTGAATAAAGAATTAGGAGGTGTGTCCCAATACTTTTGGACCAGCGCCTCGATTATAAAGTTTTTACTCTTACAATTTAAGGATATTAAGACGTTCCCTTTCCCTTTCCCTTATCCTTATCTTCATCTTTTTTTTAGGACCCGGACTGCCAATGTTTACGCTTATGGATAACCGAGGTTCCCGTAAAGGTGTGGTTCTTTTCTAATACATTTAATACATCATAAAGTCAATAAAGGTTCTGTTGGTGCTGCTTTCATCTTTTGGCGTTTCCTGCTTTCGTTAGAAATCAAGGTGCTCGAGGATAACAAGAAACTGGAGCAGATCCTGACGACGGAGATCCAAATGCCGACCATTAAACGAGACAGATTAAAGCTAGCAGGGTTCGGTACGAGCCACGCCTTTCCTCGTATGAAACCCAATATCGTTAATGCTTAATTAACCCCGTATTAATGTGTAACAGATTTCTGGTACCAGATGATGTTGCCTCCCAATTTCGACGCCTCCCATAAATATCCTCTCCTGATCCAAGTGTAAGTTCTTCATCCATATTCAGGTTCATTTGCCCAGGTGTGTTTGGGTATCAAACCTGTCGTGTACCTGTAACGATCTAGAACAGATGCTGTGTGTGTGTGTGTGTGTGTGTGTGTGTGTGTGCGCAGCTGCCACGTGTCAGGAGTTTGGCATCATAAAGCCTCGTCTCGTGCTTCCTCTTTCTGCTCGATCGGTTCCATGACTTAAAAATGACCTGGCAAGCTCTGAATGTGCACAGATTGGCGATTCGAGGGTTGTTTTGGTTGTGTTTTTATCCATCCTAGAACATTAATTCAGTTAATAGATCACACCGGACCCCAGGAGGGACAGAGGACCCTCTCTGGGGCCTGTATTAATACTATTTATTAATAAGATTTATGTTTGTAATTACATAAAGCCATTTGTGGACGGGTTTTTTTGGAACAAATTGAGCAGGGAGCTGAAATTCCTGCTGCTTTACTCCACTTACATGCATGTTTTGAGTCCTGATGAACAATCCCAGTTAGGGTACTGGAAAATCGAATTATTGACCAGTAGGTTGTGGGTTCAAGTCCCAGTCTGCACTGTTAGGCCACCTGTATGTAAAACTGTTGTGTCTTGTTATTAATCTGATTAATAAGGCCAGACTTTTTTTTTTTTGCTTGTTTTGCGGATCCGCCGACGATCATATTGGAATAATACAAAAAAAAATTGTTTTTGTTTTTTTTGGTATTTTTCGGATCCGCCGCAGCACCAATGGTTAAAAAAAAAATATAATAATAAATCATTTCATTCATTTAATTTATTTCCAGATTCACTTTAATTAAATTGTAAGTTAAATACATGTTATTTTTAAATAAAACATTATTTTTATTTCTTTCTCCTTCCTTGTATTGATTCCACATAGTCCTCAAAAATTGAAAAGTGCTGAAAAATCAAGATTTATTTATATTTTTTTCCTCCCTCCTCAGTAGATTCTTACGTAGAAACATCCGAGGAACAAACAATTAAAAAAGTCTGGTCTAATCTTTAAGCGTGCCTAAAATAAACCTGGGAAACCATTCCTTTAGATGGCGCTCTAAATAGCGAGCAGCCCCCAACTCCTTCCCAACCTAAACTTTGTGTGTTTAAAGTTTTTTTTGTATTTTTGAGATGTAAAAGAAACTTGTTGTGAGTCAACAGAAATAAGAAAAGTCTTTTAAATTTAGGGTTAGCAGTCAAAATTCACGTTTGAGGGACGATACGAAAGTTGATCCTGACCATTTTCCAAACTTTATTTGTTGCTGGGCGCTCCTAGTTTGTCTCACAGTCCCTGAGTGGGCGCTGTAACTTTGGGGGCATACCCTGAGGAGAAACCCAGGAGCAAAGCTGGCACAGAAACCCAGAGTGGTACGCCCTGCTTCTCTGGTTTGTTTGTTTTTTTTTACAGAGTTAAGTTCTGCAGGTCTGGCACAGTGAGAAGCATCTGGTGCCAGTCTAGGGGCTCCATCATGACTCTTGTGTTTTGTGTTAAAGCTATGCAGGTCCAGCGAGTCAGTACGTGGACTACAAGTTCAGGCTGGAGTGGGCCACCTACCTGTGCAGCACAGAGAAGATCGTCATCGCCAGCTTCGACGGGAGAGGAAGCGGGTACCAAGGGGACGAAATAATGCACGCCATTTACGAGCGGCTGGGAACGTACGAGGTGGAAGATCAGCTCTCGGCGATCAGGTGAGCCGTGAACGTCAACGCCACGTTCAAAGCCGTCTGTGGTGGAGCAGGTGGCGAGTGGAGAAGAAAATAAATCGGTCGGATGTGACAGGCGCTTACGGAGAGGGCCATGAGAGGGCGGGTCAAACAGAGCTGAAGTAATGGAACTGCCTAAAAACGATCTCTGTTCCTTCTGCAGGAAATTCATCGACATGGGATTCATAGACCAGGACAGAATAGCGATGTGGGGATGGGTGAGTGTTCCTACCTACCAGAGATGTCCAAATATTTATGGACACAAACGCAAACGTGCAAACTCCACACACAAATGGAGTCCAAGTGCGGTCTTAATGTCGTGTTTTCATTTCTCAAGTTTAATTGCTCGATGTTTTAAATGCACGATCGCCCTCTAGTGGATAAAAAACACCCTGCGACCATTTCATTAAAACTTACGTAACATTGCAATGCCTAAATCGGCTTAAAATTGCAATTTATTCAAGGTAAAATAGTTAGAACATTACATTTTATTTGTCCTCAGTACCTAGAGTAAAAAAATCTATTTAAAGCATGTTAGAAACCTTCCCACATGGCTCAGGTTTTGTTATATTTTAGGTTTGGTCCTGCACAAAACGTCCACCATCCTTTTATTTAAAATAAAAACGCCATAATTTGAGCAGGGGCACCAAATTTGTCGAATAGCACCCACACGGGCTAGTGTCCGTTCCTCCGGGGACGATTCCTAAAGTTTAACTGGTACAAGTGAAATATTTTGTGTGCATCTTCGTACCGTATAGTTTTAGACGAGATCTTTTGTACCTGTTTTCGTGGTAGTCGTACGGGGGCTACGTGACGTCCATGGCTCTGGGCTCGGGGAGCGGCCTGCTGAAGTGCGGAATCGCCGTCGCTCCGGTTTCCAAGTGGGAATATTATGGTATGGCCTTAGATATTACAATCAGGAGTTAAAGTCCGTCTTAGCCGAGCTCCTTAATGAGTGTTTATTTATGAATGATTTCAGACGCCGTGTACACCGAGAGGTACATGCATCGCCCCGAGGAAAATCAGGACGGCTATAACGTGAGGAGCTCTGTAACGTTTACTACGTAACGGATCCGTACGAGTCATGCTCGCCTTCATACTCTGCTTTTTGTTACTCTTTACTCTGTGCAGAATTCTACAGTCACGGGCAGAGCGGAGAATTTTAAATCAGTGCAGTACCTGCTGGTACACGGGACTGCAGACGGTACCACGCCCTGTTTGCTTTGGCTTTTTTCTTCTTTTGTTCCCTAGCGTATTTTATCTGCTCATGTCCTGACAGTGAATCTTGTAGAACAGCTTTTTTGCGAGTCGTGGTCCAAAGGAATAACAGCAAAAGTTCCAGGGACCATTTAAAACCAAAACAGATACAGTCGATTCCGGCTGCTTATTGGGACCAAATCCTAAAGTACAGAAACAAATCCTATTATATACGTGTAATGTTATTCGCTTATTTGGACCAAAATTCCG
>JAUZSU010000102.1:24713-37537 GCA_034780255.1 Parotocinclus maculicauda
TCAGTGCTCAGCAGTACGTGGCAAAGCAAGTCAAATGGCAGAAGTGATAAGCGCGGGGAATATAGAGAGGAAAAAGCCTGTCGTGGTCATGTTTTAAGCATGTTCAATATACACTATGATATACTGTATAAAGTGAATATTAAAATCCTCAGTTTACAATAACTTGAACTTACAATGGATTTGTTGGCATTATAAATCAAGTACTACTAAAATCTAGAGGTGACCGTAAAATTGATTATATACTCCCTAATAAATATTCTCAAATTTTTGTGAGCAGTGTATCTTACTCCCTAGAGTAGTATGGCTTTCATTGCAAATGTGTGAATGGGCACAGCCTGGTAAATGAACATTACGTTCATTCATCTGCACAAGTAAATGCAGCAAAGCTGGGGCTCCACTGGCAATGTGTCTGGATCTGAAAGAGGGTTCCTAAAGCAGCGTAGACGGAGTAACCCCTGCCCTCTTAGCTCCCTCTGTTTGCTATGCTGCTGCTACCATTGAACTTTAAGCCTCTCAAAGGCTCCTTTATCCCAGCAGTTGAAAAAGGCTCCTGCACAGCCATTTTCACCATTCCGGCCCCTGGACACCCAAACAACCCCCCTCCCTGTCACCCAAATACATTTAAAGCAGCAGACACCCTTTATGTCTGCATTTGTCACTGGCAGTTCGCTCTGTCAACTCCCCGTGCACAATAAGCGTGCAAAAAGATTGACCAGGCACTTTTAACCTCGGGACCCAGTCAGGCACAAATGAACCTGGGGGATATGGCACACCTGCGCCTTTATGCCAGTGGGCCCACAGCACATGAAAAATATGATAACATTGCATGTGACGTGAAGGAACAATACATTTTGTGAAGTGTTTGTCATTACGATGCGCCCTCCCTGATTTCCCTAATGAGTCGACTGGTGTATGCTACCATTTTAGTCTGCGACGAACATCATTACAATGACGGCCCGAGGCACCTCATCACTGCTCTGCCCATTTGCACTCGTACAGGACACCACACAGGTATGAAGTATTGCAAAATATAGTTCATTATATTGCTTTCGGGAACTGAATATATGATTTATGCTCCGAGTCCAATCAGCAGCTCGAGTATGTGTGAGAGAGCGTGAGATAATCACTAGACCGCAGCTTCTGCTCTCAAACTGGCTTGGTCAGTCAGCAAAAGAAAGAAAGTGAAAAAAAGAACGGATCAAGCCACCTATAGTTTTGACTTTGTCTCAAAGAGTGTATTTTACCCCGTGCAGCACAAGAGAGAACCTGCCCCATGTCTGGATGCCTGCCAACTTAACATGCTGAGACCAACTGTGATCTGCATTTCATTTCAGCATTAACTGCACTCCCGGAGGCTGAGCTAACTATTGATAGCATATCACTGTGTAATTATAAAACACCAGACATATCTACCAATATTGATTTATAACAAAATGTGCTACATTCTGAGACTGGAACTCCATCGTCTGATTCGGATGATTTAGTAGACTTTATATGTTCAGACATGAATACGTAAGGGAAATGTATGCTGTTGTATTGGGTGTGTGTAAGAAGATACAAATGAACGTGTTTGAGTGTGTGACTACAGGAGAAAGGAAGAGGCAGTCTTAGTGAGTGCAAGTAGTGCTGTCCCCCCCTTGTGGCTCCTCATCTGTGTCTTTCCTTATCATCTAACCTCATTTGAATGTTACTTGTGTTTGGCAATAAAGTGTACAGTATATATACAAAAGTTAGTAACAAAATTAGCAAATGGAGATTATATTATTCAATATAATATGGCTTTTAAAAAGACAATTCAACCAATTTGTGTAAAATATTTTTATTTAAAACATTTATTTAAAAGATAAGTTTGCATCTACTTAGGATTGCCCTTGATGTCATTTTTTTTGCTGTGTTTTAAATCATTGGGTTGAAAAAAAGCTAATATGGACCATTTTACTGAATTGGTTCAAAATCAGGGTTGAAAACACTTTGAACATTTTGAACTACAGATGTCTATTTTCAAATCTTTGTTGGTATGTATATTATGCCATCTATAAAGTTTTACATTGGAGTGTTACACAATTTGTGATGGTTTCACAATCCAGTAAAATATGTGCAAAGTATACAGGGTGAGTCAAAACTCACAGGACATGAGTGCTGCGTCATGGACTTTTCACAAAGGCTGCCAAAATCATTGTTGAGGTTTCTTGGTTGGTAGCAGATCTTCAGACGATCATTATGTAACTTGTCATCTACAGTCCCGATTTCTCAGAATTTGGCTATGAGGTAGAGGTATGAGTGATGTAACAGTGCTGTGTGAAATAGGTGATCTGGGTGTCGGTTGTTGAAGTCTGTTGCTATGATACGGCAGCTGTGTTTCCCAAACATCAGAATAGTCAATTACACCTTCAGTTACATGTGATGAACAACAAAAGTTTTGAACTTTTTTGCGTTGATAACTTTTGAAGAGATATTGCATCAATTGATTTCTGGGACAATTCTAGTTTTTTTTATATGCTACATGACCACCTTCCCATTAGAAAAACGTTCCCTTGATCCAATATGGCAGCTTTCAAGATGGCCATAATGGCCTAACCCTAGATTACATGTTCCAGACATAGCCTAAAAGATTAGCCTTTTACCCATTCCTTGCTGGGTATTCATATATTTCATTTTCCCCTTTGCTCCCATTTGTTAATCAAAGAGTGTCCTGTGACTTTTGAACCTTGTAAAAGTAACGTAATTAATTAAGCTTTGCTCAAGCTAGTACATGGCATGAACAAGGCTTTGAAAAGCTATACACATATAAGATCATAACATTTTAAATCAAATCAAATAATGACAATGTTAATTGACACTGACATTTTGAGACACATTTACCTAAAAATAAAAGGATCTAACTATGCACTAACTATGTGGCGATGATGAACAGGGGTGCAGTCTCACTATTTGTCTCTGCACTCATGAGACAGTTTTTTTATAAAGTGTCTATTTTATGTTTAATTTAATTAATCATAAAAATAAATATTTCAACTTTAACACTTTGAAATAAGTAAAAATGTAATATATAATAATAAATTTTATAAATATTAATATTTAATGTCTAAATATTATTATATAACTATTATTAAATATTATATAATATTTAGTGGTTAGAGTTTGGTACAGCTATCTCCTGTAATCTCTTTTACTAATGGCTTGGGTTAAAATTAATGATTTATTTGTTGTACTAAATTTACATAAGCATCAATACCTAGTCGCAACAGGAGCAAGGTTGCATTGATACTAGGCACACTATGCCAATTAAAAGTAACCAATTAACCTGTCATATCTTTGGACTGTGGGAGACGACGGGACCCGGAGTAAACGCACATGGACACAGGGAGGACATGCAAACTCCACACAGGTGAAGCCTGAGGTCAGGATATCTAGAATCTGCCTAAGATAGATATTAAGATCATTTTTTAATGATCTAAGGTCTGAATGCATACTTGTTTTTTTCAGTTTATATACTGTGGGATCACATTTTGAATTATTTCTATAAAAAGGTACTTATAAATCATATTGTATTGGCATATTAGAAAAACAGATCATGTTTCCAACTGTATGTCCCAGGTTTTTATGACAGAAGCCCTTCCTTATGCAACCCTATCCATTTACCCAGGCTTGGGACTGGCACTATAAGTACACCACCAGAGGCTGGGGCTTTTCTGCAAACATACCACACAACCTTCATAGCGCAAGCCCCACCCAGTATTGAACCCAGGCCCTCTGACACTGATGGTGGTTCTGCCCACTGAGTCACGGAGACAGCTACAAAACAATACTAGCAAGTGTAACTTGTGGTGGGAAAATTTGGATATACATATATATTTTCCTATATTGTTTAGTTCTGAATTTTTAAGAATCAGGGGTATTTAATCAACTAAAATTAAAAATGATATATAGTTATATAAACTGATATATATTTTTAAAATCCCAAGTCAACACGATATGCTTAAAATATGAAGAGGAAGGTCAAAATAAGTAAATCTTTAACTGTTTGTGTGATGTTGCATTGTGTCAAGTTGTTATTAGTATGGTTGCCAGATCCTTACAGAACTCTACAACACTTTATTAAACTATATTTGACTCAACGTTTCCTTGATGGTGAGAATTGATTGTAGCTTTCTAAAAAAATGAAAAATATAAAAATATAAATAAATCCCTTTCAATCTACAGTATACTTTATGAATAAACTATATTTGTCAAAACCCAATCTTAATGCGCATTGTAAACTGGGAAAGTCACACAGTAACTTCTTTGTTTACATCAGTTTTAAAGCAACCGCTGGACAACAAACATTGTGCATTTGGGATAAGTTAAACCTTTTCACTGAGCCAATCCCTTAAACATGTTGTCATTTAGAGAATGTACGAGTGTATTAAAGCTCAAGTCGTCAGTCTTCGACTGGCTCATTTACACAACAATCTTTTCATTATTACCACATCAACATGCAAAACTCTTAGTGAATTACAGTAAATGTGTTTGCATTGGACGCTAAAGCTGTAAAATACACACACACACGCACATACACACGGCATCAGACCACCACTAAAGTCAGGACCACCTCAATGTTTTCCGTCGGAGGCTCACAGAAGTTCTGGAGCTGTAATGCTTTAATTGCTATGGGACTGGAAGGCTAATAAGCTTTCTAAATCGGGTCGCTTTTATTTGTTTTGTTTTTTGACTCGCGGCTAGAGGGAAAAATGCAGTCGCTCTAATTGGAACGCTGTCATTAAGAGATATCCAGTATTAAAGTTTCTTCCTCCAGTAATAGTTTTGTGGATTTCTTTATTACCGACTTGCGTTCCCCTTGTCGAAGCGACTTCAAGGAGGAAGTTATTTAAACCCAATATAAAAGTGTCATAAAACGCAGTAGTTGCTCACCAGTGTCCGGATTCAGAGATGTGGTAATGAAATGGGCCCCTCCATTTTCTTACTCCATCACTGATACCTACTGCTGCAGTTTGTGTTTAATCATGTTTCAAGAAAGTCAGTGGCTTTCATAATAGGGACCAGATGACCTTTCTTTTAACATAATAAGCATTTGAGGTTTTTTTTCTCATCTAGAATTTTCCGAACACTAAAATGTCCCTCATGCCCGCTCGGTTTGCCTTACTGTTAGGGGAAGTTTTCAAATAATGTATGCAGTGCTACAAACTGTAGATTAAACAATAATTCACCATATTGGATTTTATTATTATCATTGCTAACACTATTGCTTTTAGATTAATTCATTATCTAAACCATTTAGACTGTCACAAGAATAAGTAGAAGAAAATTTCAGAAGAGTGTGTCTGAAATGGTCCATTCATTTACTTGTTCAGTGATCACTATATAAATTTTTGTATGTAGAACAACGTATAGGATTTCCATCCATCACCTTCCGCTTAATCCACATGGGATCATGGAGTTGCCACCTGGCGCTATGGCAAGAACGACCCTAGATGGGGTGCCAATCCATCGTAGGGCAGACACACACAGTCACACATTAATGGCCACTTTAGAGACAAAAATTACCCTAACACACCTGTCTTTGGACTGTGGGAGGAAACCAGAGTAAACCCACACTGACATGTGAAGGACATGCAGACTCCACATAGAAAGGACCCAGGCCACTTCACCTTGGGATTGAACCCAGGATCTTCTTGCATGTGCAACAGTAGAAATTCAGATGACACCTACTTTCACCAGAAGCAAATCATCTTGACCTTTCACCATATAAACAATCCGGGTAATGAACAATGCAGGCTACCGTTACTGTCCCTGCTTTTTAGCTAAGAAATGTGCCATTGGTAGCTCAGTAATTTGGGATCTTCTCTGAAAATTCAAAAACAAAAAGCTGGAGTGAAATGACGAAAAACAATAAACAAATACTGTATCACATGCACAGCATTCTAAAAGTGTTTCTGAAACTGGATGTCTTATAGTGGAATGCTGCTAAAAGAGAATTGCACCCTGAAGGACGTGGCTAGCAAGGCAGCTAGTTGCTGCACGGTAGCAAATTGTTAAAATAGCAAATGACTTGTTATTTAGAACACCTCAGAAGTTGAGGCAGGATTACAATTGTAAAGTCCAACTTTGTTCAACTATTGTGTTGGCTTTTAATTGAATTTGCACCAATTATCATCAGAGATAACAGCAAACTATTAGCGCTAAAGTACGAGTGCAGGCGTTGTAGGTAAAAGTTTTGTCTTTGACACCAGAGGTCCAGATCATCTCACCTGTTTCCTAACACAATGGCACAATGTCTCAATTAACACTTTCCACCTGTATACGTGGTGTCAAAGGATGGCACGTCTGCGCAAGACCTCAATTAACACGGTGTCACCCGCACGTGTGAATGAAAGACATTTGTCTTGCTCAGCTGCTTCAAAAGACTTTTTTAACACTTTTGTTTTTAATTGGAGAAGATTCTAATGGGATATGTTTGCACAATGCTGTAACTTTTAAGATTTGCATTTAACCCATTGTATTGTAATAGGAGATATAGTAAGTATTGTCATATTGTTACTGCCAAGAACATCATGATAACTGTCTTCTCATAAAGTATAATCAATGGATAAAAAGGGGATTACTTTACCAAACCCTTATCAAGCTCTATAATACAGAGGTACATTTACAAATGGCAATTAAAACTTTACTGAGCAAAGCAAGAAGTTAAGAATGATCGTTGGCATCTCTGGGCTCTGAGGTATCTAGGATGGACCATCACACACTGAAAATTATTAGTATTATGGTCAGACAAATCAGTATACCAGATCTTTTTTGATAAAAATTGATTATTTTGATCCAGACCAAGACAAAAAGGATAATCCAGACTGTTATAAGCAGTGATTCCAAAAGCCAGGGTCTGTCATGATATGGGGCTAGGTAAGAGCTCTTGGGAAAGATCTTGGGAATTACATTTCTGTGAGGGCAGCATTAATGCATAAAGGCACACTGAGATTTTAGCTTTTTGGTGTGTTAGCATGTGTTGTGCTGTTATGAGTGGATCCAATCATAAATGTCCAGCCACCAGCATCATGTAGCAAGCACTGATGAAGAACCTGTGAGCACTGATAAAGAATTTAGAGCCGAATAGCAGTCTGAAACTAAATTAACTGTTTTTTAAAGTAGGAAGAGAAGGGCAAGTGCACAGATATAGAGGCAAGGCATTCCAAAGTTTAGGACCAGCACCACAGAAGGCTCTCTCACCCCACAGAGCGAAGACTTGCATGAGGAACAGATAGAAAGTGAAAGTCAGCAGATCGAAGGGAATGTGAAGGAGCATATTGAGATAGTAGAGTAGGTAGTGATAACTCAGTAACTTGTCTCTGCTGGGACTAAAACACAGCACAATTTTAAATGCACCTGAAACAAGCAGATATAGCAGATACATATACTCCACACATCTTTTTTTATACTTTTAAGAATTCAAATATTAATTAGAACATTTTCATTGATTGGCACAAAGCTGTATAAGCAACACTGATTATTTTTCCAGTTTCTATAATGTCTTAAACATAAAAATCATTTAACATGTTCAATACTCTAATATCCTGCTGATTTCTCCTTTTGTGATTTACCCTGCCTAGTAAAATCTTGATAATCAGAGGTTATGCTGTGTTCATCTCAGGTTTAGGTCCTGCATCTGAACCTACTGTCGATGATGAGCCGGTGCAGAGAAAGCACAGGCCTCAAATAAAAGGCGAGGCTGACAATGATTGATGGGTGAGCGCTCTCCCTGATTCGCTGATTAAACCCATCAATCTATATGCAGAGGAGTTGTCCGATGCAAATGGATCCAATCTGCCGAAACAGAGTGGTATTGTCTGCACTTTATGGAGAGTGCCAAAGTTAGACACGGCAGGACTGGCAGCTCCAGCTTGTCTCTGGGAAATAGCACCACGGGAGACCGCCGTCAAAGGTTGTCCAGTGCTAATGGACAAACTATTATACATGATGGTTTTCATCCTCCACAGGGTCATTAATTATTTGCAGTTTTGCAGCTAAAAGAAAACCCTCCCTCAAACAGAATAATGAGGGCATGATGATATTCTGCTAAAACTGCTCACTCTCCTAATAAGCCTCTTATGTCAGAACTGATCAGAATTCTGGCTTTAGGGATCTTTCCCTCTATTCTTAGTTTGCTATTTTAGTTTCTTTTTTATGCATGCACTCCACTTTATATGGCTCTACTTTACATGGATCAATACAAGCATGCCAATAAATGTATAAAATGAATAATAAAGTAAGAGTCCCTCTGAAATACTGTAATGCCCTGTTTTAATACACTGCTCACAAAATTAGGGGGTATTTCATTAGCGGATATTTCATAATGAATAATTTTTGTGAGCAGTACATTTCCTGTGCATACCATATTCTAACTTCACCCCATATTTTTACGTCAAACACCCCCTCAGTTTATCCATTATGACTTCATTAGTGGGTGGAGGGTCATCTGCAAACCATTCCAACCAAGCAGCAGTCACTACACTCAAAACCCAAGGGTCTTAAGCTTCA
Organism: Parotocinclus maculicauda; assembly: GCA_034780255.1. Taxonomy (NCBI): domain Eukaryota; kingdom Metazoa; phylum Chordata; class Actinopteri; order Siluriformes; family Loricariidae; genus Parotocinclus; species Parotocinclus maculicauda. The sequence continues at coordinate 33,243 of JAUZSU010000102.1, forward strand.
CAAGAGGTGGATCACCAGAGCTGAGAAAATCTAGTACAGTTTTGCCAGGACTGGAGCTGAGCAAGCTGAGAAAGAGGTTCAGTTGGTCACCAATGTTGCAAAACCCTCGTCCAGTGGATCACTAGAACTGTAGTTTAGAAACCCTTGTCCAGTGAGTCATTGGGATTCAAAGTAAAAAACTCTGGTCCAGTGGGTTAATAGGACTGGAGTTCAAAATACCTGGTTCAGTGGGACACTAGGACTGTCAGCACAGGGGCTGAGAAAGCCTTATCTAATTTGTTATCGGGACTAGAGCTGAGGAATCTTGGTCCACCAAGTTTACCATATGAGAAACTTTGGTCAGAAGGACAAACCGGGTTCAGTGGGTTTAGTTATTAAACCCTAGTCCAGTGGGTCAAATGACTGGAACTCTGGTCTAGTGGGACACTGGGACTTTCATGACAATAGCATAGATACCCTAGTTCAGAGTCTTACTGTGACTGGCTCCAAGAAATCCTGACTGGAGCTAAAGTTTAATAACATTCTTCGTAGGAAACTCTATGTTGTATTAAATTGAATAATTACAAAATATAAACATCGTTTACAAGTATAGCTACTACACAAACTTTTAAATCTTGTAAGTATAAAGATACTTAATCATTGTCTAAACTATATAATATTATGGATTTATAACATAGCTGTTAATGTAGTACTGTCAGTGTTAAAGATACAATTGTAATAATTAGAATATACAACTGTAATGATATACAGTACTGCGTAAAAATGTCTGAGATTTGTTGTTGATAATTGGATAAAAATAATAAACTTGGATTTGTCACTCCATAAAACTCTTTCCCATTGATCTTTATTCCAGTCTTTGTGAGCTTTATCATATCTTAACCTTTTCACCCTGTTCCTCTGAAAAAAGTGGTTTCTTGACTGCTACCCTTTCAAAAAGACCATTCCTGATCAAGCTTTTTTGGACTGTAAAAAGGTCAATCTTGCATCCTGATAAAGCTCCAGGATGCTGCTCTTGCTCAAGTGTAAGGGGAGGTCACACCAGATGCTCGCCACTGTAGTCTACAGAAGCTGTTTTGTGGATTTTTTTGTTTTGCTATTTTAATACAACAAATACATTTGATGCATTTTTGGTGTTTATTATATATATTACGTGAGTATGAAAAGTGAGTGAGTAGATGGTCCTGTAGCTTATTTCTCTTGTATCCCTGTACAGTAGGTGTGAAGAAATCATACCAAGCTGGAAACAAATGTGATCAATGAAGTATGAAAATTCAGCAAATCACAGGTAAATACCAACCTTTGATTTTAGCTTCAGTGTCCCATGTCATTGCCTGACTGCAGAGACTCAGGTGGACCCCTTTTTTTTAGTGTCTCCACGTGTCCCTCAGGACGTCCTGCAGGGACACAACAATTCAGCGAGTCAGACAGAGGAAAAACCAAAGCCAATAAAACAGGAGAGGAGGGGGGAAGGCGGGCAGAAGTGATGCCAGGGGGACCACAGGCTGCCTTCCCCATCTCCCATAATCACCAGGGCGATGCTCGGATGCCTCCCCTATTTGCATAATGCCATCCTGACACTTTTACTTCCGCCATCCATCACCAGCGGCGTGAGTCCTGCGCCCGGCTTCATGCCTCCGTCTCCCCTCTGATTGCGTCCTGTGTTTATCTGCCCAAGCACAAAAGATTGATTCCCCGCTGTCTCGCTGCCTTATGTTCGGCAGATAGGGATTTCTCACAGGATGATGAAGCACCCAGTCAGCTAATGATAAACAGAAAACACACATATTCAAAAAGGACGGCCCCTCTTTTCTCTTTTTTCTTCTTCAGAGCCATCTTTTTTTTCACATGTGGGGCACATGCAAAAACGGATGTCAGGTTAAGGAACTGAACATCCTCTGCTGGGACTTCAATTTGAAACGCAATTGTTTTCCTGTCAGCTCTTGCCTGCTTCTCCCTCTGTTCACTCCGGGTGGGGAAAAAAATGAACAAAATGAACAAATGGAAGGAAAGAGGAGAGCAATTAAAATAAAAGATGCTGGGCAGTTTGGCCATGTGACACACTGGTTTATTTTTTTGTGACAAAAGGTAGCAATCTAGAGCATGTAAAGATCACAAGGTCATTGTTATCTCCAGCGACATTCTCCACCTTTTATGCGGTCCTTTAAAAGGCCAAATCCCAAGTCCTGCCCTCGTGACCCCTGTGATGGAAGTAAAGTGGATCCCACCATCTCGGTCTGGTGATGATGACAAAATAGCATTAGTGGCTGTCAATTCTAAGAGAAGAAATATTATTTTATTTATTGAAATGAGATTGAAATGATAAATCTCTACCCTCTTGATAAAACACTCGGCCTCATAAGCCTCCGTGTGGGGATGGGGATTTGGGAAGATGAAGGGAGAGAAGAAGAAATTCATAACGCATAATAAAACAAAAGGTGTCGTGGGAAACGTCGCTGATATTAAAACCAGTGGCAGACAGATCTATATGAAAAATGCAGATTTTTAAAATGTAAATAAGCACGGCCGACGAGGGTTTTTGATCCAAAGATAAGGTGACAGCACAATGGAGGAGGCAAAAAAAGACACCTAACAATTTCTCGTGTGCAGCCTGCATTAATGCTTGGCTTTTTATCATCTAAACAAGCGAAAAGAGCTGAAAAAGCTTTCCAGTAAATACTGTCACAAAACAGGAGGGAAAGAACTTTAAAAAATGCATCTAACACTAAGTATGGGTGTGTCATTTTATATATTTGCTGATGAATGGTTATTAATTGGTGCACAGTAGTTTATCCGTTGCCCCCAGGTCTGTAGTAAAATCACATTCACTGTATTAAATGGAGGATTTTAAACAAAAAATATTATCAAAACGTAGTTTAATTAGGTCACAATTTAAATTGAGGTCAAGCCAGAAAAGGGAAGCAGGTCTTTTGTCAAACAGGTTCAACCAAGTTGGAAAGTTGGAGACTTACCAGCTGAGGTAGATTAAAAAAATGCAATTTAATTAATGTTAAGCAGTTCTTATCCATTTCCTCGTTTGATAGCTTCATTAGCCTATAGCTCCTTGTAATACCTTGAGCAACCAAATGTTGGTCGGACTGACTACAGTTTTTATAGGTAAAAATGATTTTGAGCACAGTTATAAACTGCAGCATTACTCATGATTATATAAACTCCTTGCTTTAACTGGTTTTAAATAAGTTGCACTTTCATATTTTTTCATATTTTATTCAGATTCATATTAAACCTTGGCAGAATTCTGTGCTTTTCATGACTGGTTGTACAAGGAAAATCTTCATCAATAAACCTGCGAATAACAAATATTACATTCAACCTGGGTAGCATTAATTAGCTTCTTGTTGTCAAAAGTGAAATTAGGGTGACCATACATAAACTTTCTTTCCTGGACTTCAAAATCTGCAGTGGTATCCCAAAATGTTAATAAACCTAAATATGTCATAACCTCATACTTAGGGACATTTTTAATTTACTTGCGTTTCCCGAAACCCTCCATGACTAACATAGTACTTAAACTTGTTCATAATTAAAGTGTTCTTGACGATTCATAATTTTTCTTTTAAAAAACTTACTTGTGTGCTGGTTTTATGCAGTGCAACAACACCCTGTATAAAACGCAAAATTCATTTGTTTTTGAAAATAGAATTGCATATTGTACACTACAGTCAATGACAACATAAACAAAACTGAATGATGAAGGGAGTTACTGCACTCTGGCGTGGCCCGAACCTGGTAGTACTGGAGTCTTGGTCCTCCCAAGGTTTCTTCCTTCTACATTCAGGGAGTTTTTTCATGCAACTGTCACCCTAGACTTGCTCAATTTGGGACTCTGTCGGTAGTCACCTCACAGGTCCTGGGTCCTTCCTGTTTGGGGTCTGCATGACCTCCCCGAGTCCACATCGCTTTACTCTGGGTGCCTTAATTTCCTCCCACAGTTCAAAATGTGTTAGGTTAATAAATGTGGGCCTAGGATGTGAGTGTTTGAATGTTTACAGTGGGTACGGAAAATATTCAGACCCCTTTAAATTTTTTTCTCTTAGTTTCATTGCAGCCATTTGCTAAAATCAAAAAAGTTCATTTAATTTCTCATTAATGTACAATCAGCATTCCATCTTGAGAGAAAAAAAAACAGACGTAAAAAAAAATGAATTATCACAGGGCAGCATGGTGGCTGAGTGGTTAGCACCTCTGCCTCACAGCACGAAGGTTGCCGGTTCAATCCCAGCGTGGAGTGAATTGGGACCTTTCTGTGTGGAGTCTGCATGTCCTCCCCGTGCCTG
>JAUZSU010000109.1:9909-26254 GCA_034780255.1 Parotocinclus maculicauda
ATTTGGAATAAGGCTGTAACGTAACAAAATGTGGAAAAAGTGAAGCGCTGTGAATACTTTCCGGATGCACTGTATAAACAGGTGATTGCTATAAGACTACACAGACAACCCAGCTTCTCTTAATTTTTTTTCCTATTAATGAATGGTTGACAGAGTGTATATATATTATAAATGAATCTTGGCGGTATTCAATATGTTAGTTAATCACATAATCAGATATCTCCCTGCAATAGTGCGCTGTTCATTGATTAAACCCAAACTACTCCTGGGGAACAGCACAGTGTAGCATGCAAAATCTGATTTCAAGCCCCAGACACAGACAGACAGACAGAAGCCTATACATTTTTGAGTCTCTGTTGTGTTTATGAAGCCACTATTTTGAATGAAAGATTCTGCTCACTGAAAAATTTCTAATATTCTGAGCAAAACATGAAGCCACAGGCCTTCCTGGCAGTTGAATGTAGTAATGACTGACTTATTAAACATCAATAAATAAGCACAAGAAGGTTTTATATTCATATATGTTGTCCACCATATTGTATTACATTTTTAAATGGCCAATGAGTGTATCCAAGTATCCAACAGATTAAACATTGAAAATTGTATACATTTTGCATATTTTTTATACTTCACAGACTTAGTTACCATATGAAATATAACATGGCTTTATGTGATGTGTGTAGGGGAGGTCTCTGCCCTTCGTGACTATGCAGCAAGCACCATGAATGAATTCCTCCACATGTTTGGCTATGATGACCAGCAGGGTCGTGATGAGCTGGCCAAAAAGATCAGCTTTGAGAAGCTGAAAGCTGCTACCTCAGAACCCTCGTCCCTGAGCAGTGAGGAGGTGACATGCAGGGGGCGCTTCTCCAAGTACGAAGAATACATACGCAAGTTGAAGGCAGGCGAGGCACTGCCATGGCCCATGCACATAAAACCTGAGGAGCTCAACTCAAAGGAGAAGGGTGCCACAATCCTGCAATCTTCCACCTGCCCCCCAGGAGCTGAAGCTCAAATTTTCTCTCCAGGAATGGAGCATAAACTAAGTACTCGCCCTGTCATACCTGCCCAGAACCTATCATCCCGTGCCTCCAAATATGACTTTTTCATTCAGAAACTGAAGATGGGTGAGAGCCTAAGGCAACAGAATGGCAATGCCTACAAGCGACCTTCCAAATATGATCTGGAGAATGTCAAGTATCTGCACCTATTTAAACCAGGAGAGGGAAACTCTGACATGGGTGGTGCCATAGCTTTCAAGACAGGTAAAGTAGGTCGGCCATCCAAATATGACATCCGAAATATCCAGAAGCTCCTTCCTGGGAAGGGTGATTCTGCCATGATGCCTGGCGTTCTCTCCTCCACACCAGCCAGTCCAGGAACTCCTGTGATACCCACTGCTGCCTCTGCAGGAGCTGTTGGGCTACCCTGCTTACCAGCAGACCAGGTGGGACATCTGGGCTTTAATTCTGACTACATGAAGTCCAACTTCTCCAAGACTGAGTCCATCACTACTGGAACTGTTTCTTCAATCAAGTAAGGATCCCTGCATTTTCCATATGCATTTGTCCCTCTTGGGAGCACTTAAATTTAGAAAAATTGGAGGAGCAGAGAATCTTATTCTAATTGAATATTAGTCAAATTCAAAGTATTCAAATATCAATTAGATATTTTTTTGATCAACAGTCATTGTCAATCAATCCACCATGATTGTACACTCAATCAAGTGTGTTGATTCCTAGTGGTCAAATTACCAGACCTCGGCGCTTTTAGGTATATGTAGGACAAGCCAGCCCGAAACTTCTAGAGTTAAAGTGAATTCTTGATATTTACGATTTGAATGTTATATATGAAAGGTTCGGTGCAATAACCTTCAGATATGGCTGGTATTTTTATGGCTGGTTGCTAATTTGTAGCAACGGTTTGTTGTTCGCTTGGTTCAGGAGAGCAGGTCTGACAAGCATGGATTTCTGTTGGATGGTGCACTTGAAAACATTTTGGGAACAAATGTTCTCAAAAAAGGTCCTTATGTTTTCACATATCCAATGGTGCTGACCTAAAACTCACCTAAAACATCATCAACATTTCTTAAAATAGATTAATATAAAAAAGTAAACATTTATTTTAATATTGTTATTTAAGCCATTTATTTATTGATGAAAAGTATCCACTATTACAATGTCTTTGCTTTAGTAGCTGGTATGGCCCTCATGTGTAATAACTGCAACTAAATGTTTCTGATAATTGTTGATCCTGCACATCAGTTTTGGGGAATTTCACTGGGGTTTTACTGCCTTTGGTGCAGCAAAATCGGCTTTAACTGTGATACTACAACCACCGTGTTTTACATGTAGGGTTTTTACACTGGGATGCAGTGCTTTACATACTCTGGACACAACACTTCACAAATTAACCAAAATTTTATATGTTGGTTTCATATATCCGTAAGACCTGTCTATGAGCCATGTAACAACCAGCAGCGTTCATTTCAGTGGCCTTCTCTTTGCAACCCTGCCATGCTCCCATTAGCATTTACCACTGCGAAAGAGGCTCTTAGTTATTTAGAACTTATTTTGTGTTACTTTGTAACCTTACACTTCATTGCTCTTGGAGTGAACTTTGTTGGTCTAGCAACCAACAAAGCTTTCTTGGTAGGGTAGAAATGATCTTGAATTTCCTTCAGTTGTACATCTGAATATGGACTGATGAAGTCCAGACTCTTTAGAAATGTTTTTGTAAAAACACTTTCCCAGCCTTATGTCCACCAACAATTCTCATTTTGCTGAGATCCTCTTTTGTTTGTCACCTGATATACTTCCACAAACATACATTGTTAAGGTCTGACTTTTATATGTATTTGTTCTTTTTATGTGCCCATATTGTCATCCCACTAATACAATAACTTTTACCTTTAAAATAACTGCTAATCCTAGAGGTTCACATACTTTTGCAGTTTTGCCCTTAAAGCACAAGCGGTAACAGTGTTTTATCCAAATATTTGGTGAAAACATGGTCTCTTGATCTCTTTTTATCATTTATCTAATATCTTATAACTGATTTATTCCCAAATCAATCTGCTACAAACAGCAACACAAATAGTAATAGGCCAAAGTTTTACATGGTGTTAAAAATGTTAATAGTGGTGTGTGTATTGCCACTCATCCTCCTTTTTTGTATGTTATGACAGGAATGGTGTTCCTGCAGAGAAACCTGTGGCAGAGGATGTCAACGTCTATCAGAAATATATTGCCAGGTACAAAATTATTCTTGTGATAGTTGTGATGTGCTGTGCCGTGCTGTGGTCCGTGTATACTGATGTTACTGGCTGTGAAATCTTAAGAAAACATTGCAATACATGTTTAAATATATTTCAAACATTGGCTGATCCTTGCAATATTGTAAGTATTGTTTATTTATGCAGAGCAATACATCCGTGAGCAGCTTTTCATTTTCAAAATCTTATCCCCAAATAGACACGAGTCAAGTAAATGGCAATACTCACAAATCTAGACAAAGCATCAAGATTCAGTGTGCTTCATGTTGTGTGTTCATTTTGCTATTGCACCACAAATGTGATTATTATTTGTTTATTTATTGAGGTTTAAAAGAAAGAAAAATTATGTTTCAGAAGGCAGAGAGGCTGTGGCGTAAATGATTAGTCTCCCAAGCTGTAACATGAAGGCCACAAATCAAAGCCCTGGCACTAACAGACACACACAGTTACTCGTGCACACACACAAAAACCCTCCTTGGACTGATTACATTTTGCAAGAAGATTTAATTAAGGAATTTTTAATGAGGCTTCTGCTGGCACTGCCAAGAACTGTTTTGATATTTGCACTGCATAATGCATAAAATTTGTCTAAACATCTCGGCAGTTGATGCGTGGGGAGGCAGCAGATAAGCCCAGATACAGTTTCAATTTCCGTGCTGGGGAAAATAAGAAAGGGAAGAAAAGGGGGAGAAAAAAGGAAAATGAGAACTCATAAAAAGGACAAATGCAGCTTGGTACATCTTGAAGCGTGTTGGGGGTTATCATCACTGGCTTCTATGCTTATGAGGAAACATGCTAGAAAAGCACCTTCATAATTTGTGCCCTTCCTGATGATGGGAAAAATGGGAAGAAGTTCTTTACCTCTGGGATTCTCCAGAGTTTGAGTTATGTAAAGGGATTCTCTGGTAGCATTTTGTTCCAGTTTTGCTTTTTAACCGTTGCGCTGCACTTTGATCAGCATTGTAACAGGAGATGTGTGGCAATCTTTGTATCATGACGATATTAATATTTAATCGGCTTCTGAATAGCAGCGGCCCATTAGTCCCCTGACATGGCGAGAGGGAATTGTGCAAAGTGATATGGCTGGCTGGTGAATGGAGGGGAGGGCTGCACTCCCAGAGGTGTTAACATACACAAGGCTGAATAGAAACAGGAATGTGTGAGTTTGTCACTCTTGGGGCCTGTTAGACCTGTTTGAATTGCACCCTGCATTGCCTTGTTCTTTTTTTTTTTTAAGGAAAAGGACCTGAAGCCCTAAAAAGTCCTTCCTAACACCAGAGACAATTCAATTTCAGATTTGGCATAATGAACTCAGCAGTGAGATCAGTAAAAGCAGCCTTGGGATAGACTCAGTCTATGAGGAAAATTCTATTACTTTTCCCCTCGACTTTGGCAGATGGTGCTCTTGGCAGCAGTAATGCAAATGTTTATTTATGTGTTTTGAGCTGTAATTGGAGGTTTTTAACAGTCATCATCATAAGGGTTATAATCAGCCTGTAAACACTCAGGAAATGGGCCTCTTTAAAGCAGTGCCAATCTGTGGCAGTCCAGACCAGTCAGACACCATGAGTGAAGGTGGGGGGATTTAGGAGTGGATGGCAAGCAGACACGCTCAAAACCTTTCTATTAGGCCTAACCTTTCTCTGATTAAAGCACAGCCTGTTAACCTGGAGTGTCGTGTGCTGATTTGGCAGGGTTTAAAGCACAGTCAAATGAGTGAATCACGTCTGGGGTTACAGTTTAATAAGAGTCTGCATACTGCTTCTGAAGCCAATGGAACTAATTTGGTTTAGATTGCTGTGACTGAAGTGTGAATTGTAATCACATGGTTGTGGGAGTGTGGGCAGGTAAGAGATCTCCTTTCTATAGATGTTTGTAATCGCCTGTAATATTTCTGTGCTCCGTGAAGATGATTTTGTCAGTGTGAGGGTATTTATCAATTGAGGATAAAAGGCTAAAGTGCCCTTTAAAGCTTAGCTCTGAATAGCTAGAGGTCACCTTTTACCTTCCTGCTAGCAATGGAAATCACTCGTTTGAAACGTTGAGGAAAGGTCATGCTTTTAATTGCACATAAAAATGTTTCTTCTAAAGTGCCAATTATTATTTGGGGGTGAAGATCTTTAGCTGGTTTATTGTGAAAACATGACTGTAATGGTTTTGTGCTGATTATGTTCATTTGCAGGTTTTCGGGGAGCCAGCACTGTGGACATGTGCACTGTGCTTATCAGTACAGGGAGCATTATCATTGCATGGACCCTGAATGCAATTACCAGGTAAGTCCCTCTGTCACAACATAGTCAAAAGCTTGATTTACAGTCAAGACCTATACGATTAAGGTTAGCAATCATATGCTATTAATCTACATCTAAATCACTCCTACAGGGTTCTAGGGGCCCTTTACTTTCTGTTTCTTTGTCTGAGGAAAAAAATATTTTTAACAAAACCATGTGTCACAATTATTGACAGACCTGTATTTAATACTTGCATATACTGCATTAAGTACAATTAATTCTGCATTTAGTACAACTTTTGTTTGCCAATAAAACAGCCACCAGCCATTTCCTTCACCTAGATAACATGGCATAAGGTCGACAAATACAAAGCAGAGAATTCTCTTTACTGAATCTCTTCAGCTCATCCAGTGCGTTACATTCTCTCTTGTTCACTTTCCTCTTTAGCTCAGCCCACAGGTTTAGATCAGGGGACTGAGAGCAGAAGCTTGATTTTGTGTTCAGGAACCATTTTTGTTGATCTAGTATTAAGTTATGTACCGTACCTGAACAATAGTTCTAAGTCATTTGGAGCAAAAACAACCCCACATTACATAACCTCCACCATAGTTAGCATTGGATATCAGATTTCTTCCAATGTAGTCGTTATTTATACACCAAACCCAAATGTATGTTTTATCTGACCATAGCACATGGGAGTTAAAGTCTCAATAGAGTTTAGCCAACTTATGTTTGTGGTAAGATGACTAAAAGTTTCTTTTCCTGGCAAGCCTCCCATATATTCTCTTGGCATGAAGGTGCCATTGGTTAGTAGTTTTGTAGTCATGCTTCAATTACATTTTGTTTTTACAAAATGTAAGGGTACTAACATTTTTGTCACATGGCTTTGTTATAATGATTATTTCTTCATGACAGTGTTTTTCTAGACAAAATTTACTTCAATTAAAGGTTGAACGTGGCTAATTTTTCTAGTAGGAGATTAAGCAATTCAAGAAACATTTAAATTTGGTATAACATTTTTACTAATCTTTCTACTAATTGAACACTTGCACAATAACATAGAGACTAGAAGGTAAACCTGAACAGTGTTTAGATGGTCATGTAGATAGAAGAAAAAAGTTTAAAAAAACAGGCTCATGAAAGGAATAACCCATGACATGTTACATGACATAGTGCTGAGGATATTATCTGACCATGGCCAGCCTTTTCTGCAACACTTATTCTATCCTGTTTTTCCTTTCATGGCCTTGTGCTCATCACACACAGTAGTAGGAATCCAAAAATAAATATGACAGCACAAACATGCAGAACATTTTTCTGGATCCCAACTGAAATAGGAAAGAAGATATGACAATATGTATCCAACTACTAGTATATCTGAGAACATGTTTATCTTTCCACTCAAAGATAAACTTGTTACTTTCTGTAAGATATGTATGTTTGTACCTTGTTGCCATTTGTGTAAAGAAAAGTTTGCAAAAGTGTGTATTAATGCTGCAATCAAAATGAAAAGTGTACTTTTTTACTTTTCCATTTGAGTGACTGCACACTAACATTTCTTACAAAGCTGAGAACATATAAAATGTGTTGGATGTTTGGCAGGTTTTTAGGTGCAATAAGAGCAAAGCAAAAAATAAATTCACTTGCTTGCTATATCTGTCTGAGGCCTCCTGCACACATGATTCAGTCTGTTACGTTGACTGCCAGTTGTCTCTTGCGCAGCTGTTGCCTGCCTGATAAAATAATAGGTTTCTAGTATCACCCCACAGACACATGTACTGTAGAACAACTACCTGTAACTGTCAGTAACCTGTAGCTGGGTGTTCCTGTTGACAGAGATTTACCAGTAAACAGGATGTGATCAGGCACTACAACATGCACAAGAAGAGGGACAACTCATTGCAGCACGGTTTCATGCGCTTCAGCCCACTGGACGACTGCAGCGTTTACTACCATGGCTGCCACCTCAATGGCAAGAGCACCCATTATCACTGTATGCAGGTAAACCATTCAGCATAACAAAACATAATTTTTTTGTAAAGTTTTATATGACACCACTGCTGTAACAAACAAACAAAATCACTGACTCATTGGCCTAAATGACAACACAGAGAGCAAGGTGTGAACCAAACCCTGGGCACACATATGAATACATATATACATATATTCATTCACTCACTTTTGCTCTAGGGTAATTTATATTTTCATAATGTGGGAGGAATCTCGAGCAGCATGGTGGCTCAGTGGTAGCACCGCTGCCTCACAGCAAGAAGGTCCCGGGTACAGTCCCAAGGTGGAGGCTGGGTCCTTTCTGTGTGGAGTCTATATGTCCTCCCTTGCGTGGGTTTATTCCGGGTACTCCCGTTTTCTCCCACAGTCCAAAAACATGCATGTTAAGTTAATTGGTATCTCTAAAGTGGCCCTAGTGTGTGACTGTGTGTGTGTGTGCCCGACGATGGATTTGGGCCCCATCTAGGGTTGTTCCTGCCTTTGCACTCAGAGTTGCCAGGTGGGCCCGCGACCTCATGTGCATTAAGCGGAAAATAATGAATAAATGAATGAATGAATGGAAGGAAACTGCAGTACCTGGAGGAAACTCATGCAGATATGGGAAGAACATGCAAACTCCATACAGGCAGTGACCAGGCTGGGAGTCAAACCCGAATCTCTGGAGCTGTAAAACTGTGCTCTTTGTCTGTTTTTGATTAGTATATTAAGATAGAGGCTTTTTTTAATAGTGCGGTGTCAACTTAAATAACATTTAGATAAAATTTGCCATTGGTTCAGAGGACTAGATTCATTCGCTAGGTAAAATAGAGCTGTGATATGTTACGGCAGCAAGCGAATAAAGCCTTTCGGTCTATGCCATCTATAGGCAGAGAGGTCCACCAAGATCATTTCCATGATCCTGCAGCTTAGCTATGTCTATAAAAGGAAGTAGCAGTTCTTCTCCTTTTTCCATTAGGCCTGAATTACCATTTAAGAGTGGTTTCCATTCATTTGACAAAAAGTGTCATAAAGTAAATAAGAGCATAATTAAAACGTATAAATAAGACACAGATCTACACTCCCAATACACTCTCTCACTCCTTAATTGGCATGGATAACATTCAGTTAGTTGTTTATATAAGCTCAACATTTTTCATCTTTTAGTACCAGGTGGATATTTGAAGAGTATCTCTCAACAGATTTGTTTAATTTTTTTTACATCTGCTTATTTTCAAGGTGTCATTCTCCCAAGTGCATTTTCTCTGTGGGAAGCAATGTTGAGGGAAAGATGGTTTAAGATATATTCTTTTTCAAGTCTTGCTAACAGAGTAATTGTTATTAGACATTTCAACTCTTGTTTTAACAACCCTGAGAACCAGCAGATGTTGGCACCCATTCTTCTGATATGTGGTGGGGGAGCAGAGGGGCATTTTTTTTCATTGTTTGACTCAGTATGGTGAAGAAAAGTGCCATGAATGATATACAATTGCTAGTTTTAATTCAAACATTGGTCTATGGTTCCCTGATGTTCCTGGGCACTGCTGCAGAGTAACGTAGTTTCAGACTAAAGAAAGTGAAATGTCTGCACCCACACCCCCCTTTTTAGCGCTTACATTTGTTCTGCAAGGTACAGCAAGGCAGAGATGTTGATTCTTGCCTACTGAGTTGTATCTATGGAAAATGGAAGAAGATTCTAATACCAGTCCAATTGTATTGCGAAAAATGTAAAGAAAAATTAAAACAATAGTGCATGTGTTGAAATAAAAATCTTTAAATGTGCTTTTCTCACCCATGCTAAATTAACATAGTATTTTTTTAAGCACCAGAGTCTTAGAAATATACAATTTATTTAAAAAAAATACTTTTTTCAGCATCATACATGTTCACAATTCCTCTACTACCTCTCTCTTAAATCCCTTTTAACCAGGAACAGATCTTAGACAGACAGACAGACAGATAGATAGATAGATAGATAGATAGATAGATAGAGCATACTAACACTTTGTGTGCCTTATAGGACACTACATTTCAGCACATCAGAAGTCTCATTATTCAAAACATATTGCAGAGGAAGTTAGAGGTTCATGTATTTTTTTTACAAACTGGACTATATATAATTAATGTGTTAAATAAAAAAATTAAGTGTAAATGTTATCAGTGTTATCAGATTCATTCATCATTCATTTTCTTATCCACTTAATCCTGATCAGGTTCGCAGGACTATGTTTATTATTGGGATCAATGTGAGTAAACACTGAGTAGCAACTACCATGCATGATCTATAACTTTTTAAGTTCATTTGAATTTAATTCAACATGATCTGTGCAACCTTTTGAAAGACAATTGTCACCTTATTTACCTTTTCAGACGTACAGTGTTGGGGCTAGGACATTTTAAATAGCTCATTAGTCACTCTCCTTTTCAAGAAACTTGACCTTAAATCATGGTGAGTTTTAAGGAGTTTGCAAAGTTTAGGGTTTCTAAACTCCCCATATTTAACATTTGATTAGCAAATGTCTTTTCTTTGGTTGAATCAGCAGCGTTCTTCCAGTACCCTGTCAAAACGAAGAATACACCCACCATCAGACAATGAACAGATAACTCATTTTTTTCTCCTCTGCAGCTTTTAGAAAGCCACAATGTTTATGGCAGTTTGCCCCTTCTCCACTTCCACTTGAAACACCTTTGTTTTGTTTACTTTTTCTCTTTCATTTCCATCAGGTGGGCTGTAACAAGGTGTATACTAGCACCTCTGATGTCATGACTCATGAGAATTTCCACAAGAAAAACGCACAGCTGATTAACGATGGCTTCCAGAGGTTTCGCGCCACTGAGGACTGTGGCACTGTGAGTTGTCAGTTCTATGGCCAGAAGACCACACATTTTCACTGCAGGTAAAAAAATACATATCTATACAGATATATTATCATACAAATAAATTGTTTAAAAGTAGGTCCCAAGCTGATGATTAAGACATTGTTTCCCCAAATTAAAAATAATTCAATCTGTAATAGTAAATTACAAAATCCAGTAACGGTCACCAACAGCCATAAGTTATGGCAGGTATAATATATAAACTAAACAGTTTACAAATATGGTTCAATACTTCCTAACCTCTGGTGCACTGGAGGTTGTGGTAATCTCAGGCATGTTTCAGAGTTTGCTTCCACTTTCAGTCAGTAAGTGTCACTCTTGTTTGTGACTGCCATAAACTTGTTTGATGATTAAATGTATAGTCAAAATGTTCTAAATTAATTAATTAATCTAAATTAATGAAATGCAATTTTTACTTGCAAATTGGCAAAAAAAATGGCAGAAAGCTAGCTAATGCCTCAGTCACAATACATCGCTCTTGTCATAGTTGCAAATAAAGCTAGAGTAGCAAATATATAATAAATCAAATATATCCTGCATTATATTGAAAGCTTAGGTAATACTGTTGAGTTTTTCAAAATACAGTTCTGGTGATTTGGCTATTTATCATACTTCTATAATCCTCTTTTCCTTTCCAGAATTTCAATTAACTTAGGTTAAAGGCGATATCCATTAATAAAAAGATACAATTGCCAATTGGTTAATGGATTGTATTCCAAATGGATAATAGGTTTTGTATCTTTGTCAGGCGTCCTGGATGCACCTTTACTTTCAAGAACAAATGTGACATTGAGAAGCACAAGAGCTATCACATCAAAGATGATGCATATGCAAAGGATGGCTTTAAGAAGTTCTACAAGTATGAGGAATGCAAGTATGATGGTTGCGTATACAGCAAGGCAACCAACCACTTCCACTGTATCCGCCAGGGCTGTGGCTTCACCTTCACCTCCACCAGCCAAATGACATCACACAAGCGTAAGCATGAGCGTCGCCATGTCCGCTCCTCCGGCATGTTAGGCCTCACTTCTTCGTACCTCCTGCAAAAGGAAGAGCATGAGGAGTCCAGCAATGATGATCTGGTGGACTTCTCGGCCATCAGTAGCAAGAACTCCAGCCTGAGTGCCTCACCCACAACACAGCAGTCCTCCACCATGCCCCATTTGATGCCCACACCCACTACAACCAGCTCCTGCAGTCCCAGCACCAAACCTACTACTGCTTTACCTACTGCAAGCCGTATGTCCACTTTGCTCTCACAAGCTTTACCCAGCAATCTGCCTGTGTCCCTGGCACTCTCAAGCAACAGCCTTAGTGGGGCGTCCAATCCATTTTTCCCTCTCCTGCCCAGGCTGCCCTTGCAAATGCCACCAGCAGCCGCTGGCATGATTTCTGCTGCAAGCTCTGGTGCCTACTCCACACCTCGAGACTCTGTAGCACCAAGCTGTAGTTCAGTTGGTGAGGCAGCATCTGTGGCCTCCACACCCACATCTTATTCTGCTTCATCCATCATGGAGAAGATCTCAGCCAGTAAGGGATTGATATCGCCAATGATGGCCAGACTCGCTGCTTCTGCCCTCAATACCACATGCTCCCAGGATACAGGTTAGTGCAAAAATGACACACTCCCATCCCTCTCTCTCCTTGTCTTTCTTTGTTTCTGTTCAACCCAAAAATAGAAAAAGTCAGGACGGTATGGAACATGCAAATGTTTAGTAAAATTCAGTGCTCCTTACATTTACTTTGACTGTTATTTCATTGCAGACAGAATGAGCCCAATATATTTAATGTTTTATCTGTTCAACTTCAGTTTATTTGGTAATAAACGTGAATTGGTATAAAAGCAGCATCCAGAAAAGGCAGAGTCTTTGTTGAGCAAAAATTGTCAGTTAATCTCAGATCAGTTTGTCAACAAATGCATGAAAAAAATATTATATAATATATAATTGAAATATTTAAAAGCAATGTTTCTCAAATAAAGACTATTCAGTTCTTGTCTTGTTCTTGTGCCTGTGGTCAGGAACACACAGTGTCTGTTTTTTTTACTTTTGTGAGCTTAAAGGAATCTTGGATGGACCATCACACAGTAGAAGCGTATGTTGTGGTCGATTAAACAGTATTACAGGTCTTTTTTGGAAAGAAATCGATGTCATGCTCCAAACCAAAGACGAAAAGAACCATCCAGACTGTTATCAGCTGCAAGTACAAAAGCCAGGGTCTGTCATGATATGGCATTATACAAAAATAAGTTGATCAGACAAAGCATTAAATATAATATATTTATGCTATCTGAAATGACATGAAACTCAAAGTACATGTTTTCTTATATTTGCATTGCTCATAACATCCCAACTTTTACTGATTTTGTGTTGTATTTTCTTAGCACACTTTAAACCCATTAATACCAACTCGGCATTGTTTAAATACCTTAGCACTTTATTATTATCCTCTGGTTTCGTGAAAAATAACAGTGAGTTCACTGTACTCAAATGGCCTCCACAGTCACCAGATCTCAATCCAATAAAATAACTTTGGGATGTAGCAGAGAATGAGATTAATTTCAAAGATGTTCAGCTGTCAAATCGGTGTGATGCTGTCCTGTCAATATGGACCACAACCTTTGATGAATGTTTCTAGCACCTTCCTGAATGTAATGCAGTTCTGAAGGTGTGAGTGGCCAGTGAGTGAATATACAATATAATATTCTGGCTAATAAAAGGCAGAGGAATTCAGGAAACCAGGGCTGTTGTCCACTGAAACAAACAGCTTTAGACTTAAGTATTACTTATCAAACCTCCATCTTTGGGCCTTCTAGTGGTTTAATATGCTGATCTCCCTTGGAGGTGCATTTTGGCCAGGTCGGACCCAGTTCCCAGGTGCTTACACCACTACCTGTCGGTTCTCGCAGACCATTGCCACCCAGTCGACAAATAGTAGCTTAAAACACTTTTCGCTTATTTACACTTACACATGGGTTGCAAAATTATTAGAATCATTTTCGAACATATTTGAAACATTTATCACTTGCATTTTAATACATATGAATAATAAACACATTCCATATGTCCTTTACGTATAGCAATTCCCCATCTCTCAATCTTGCTCTTTTTTTATTCTCATCTTTTACTCTTTTGTAGGAGTTTCTGTGTGACTGGGAAAGGGAACACACAGGTCCATGTGGGCCATATATGTTATCTCTGATTTTAGAATTAGGCCAAATACTGTGGAGCTGTTTTGTTGGCCTAGACCCTTAATGCAGTTATCATTGCCTTGATACCCACAATCCATTAGGTGATAAGTGGTATAGTGGTAGTAAGCAGTCCTGGTGAAGCTACCACTAATAGCACTCTCAGGAGGTTCCTGTGTTCTGCATGCTTTCTCATCATCAGTGTCTTATCTGAGAGTACAGTTGTTCCAACCAAGAGGAGCCTGAATTACTTTGGAAATTGAATGTATACCTTTCATGATGTTTAGGTCAAGAGTCATTAAAATACAGGGTTTATGCAATATTTAATCAGACTTACAAAGCAGCGGTAGTGAGCAATAATCTTTTGACACTTACAAATAATAAATAAAATATCTAAACAAAATTTAAAAATTATAATGATTCTTCATTTTTGTGAAAATCTCTTAACCATGTTCAGCAGAAACTAGATGATATAAAACTCTTTCATGTTTTGTATGTTTCATGGAGATATTGCTCAACATGTTAAAAATGAAGATTTTCCTTTGATAGTTTATTTTTTGTGTGTATGGTGTGATTAAAGTAAGATTTTATTCACTATTATATTCAGCTTAACCATGCGTTCTCTAACGATAATTATTTTCTTTACTTTCTGCTGAAGTCATTGGATAATATTTGGTTGTATTATTATTATTATTATTATTATTATTATTATTATTATTATTATCATTATTATTATTATGGTTATATTGTTTGGAAGAATTGGTTTCACTACATAATCCAGTAACATTCAACATGCCAGTCTCACAGAGTGGCACTTTTCCAAGTTAGAAAGAGCTCCAATCTCATTAAACACCTTTTAGAAGGACAGAATTCCTTCTATGAGCCAGGCCTTATTGGTTAACAATTGCCCAGTAACCACAGTCATATTTTAAATTTAATAGAAAGTGTCCCAGTTAAGTAAAGGCAACTGTAGCAACAACGTGGAAAACAACTGCATATTAATGCAATGCTTTTGTTGTTAAACAAAGTGTTCAAACAAATATTGATGCATTTGTGGACACTTATTATTCATACTTTTGACAAAAATGCATCTGTTTATTTTCTTCATTGTGTTATTATGAACATTGACTAGGGTGTTTGGACTAGCAGTATCTCAGCAGGTCCCACAGCTGCGTGTCACAGCCCACATCTGACATCTGCAAGTATGGAGCTAGGTACAGAGATGCAACCAATGAGGGATGAGTTATACAAAAGGAATAAGAGCAAGTATAACCTACGAGGGGGGAAAGAGGATCCATGATCCTTAGCACAGATAGGTTATTTTTCTGTCACAGAGGTGATTGTCATTGTCTATTCAAGTACGTGTCATTAATTCACATTTCAAGCACCTTCTAAAAATGTCTTTTGCTTAATTTAGTCAACTATAATAAAAGAAAAAGTCCAGACAGGGCTGCAACAGCAGATCACAATGTGTCATTGCTAATTTTAAGTGTTTTCTCAGAAATGGCATGTGAACAGGACATTTGTGTAAAATATGAAGAGGATGTGGTCAGATGTTTACTGCAGCTATTTGCTCTGTTTCTTTTTCTTTTTTGGAGCATAACAGAAGAAGAGCAGCTTGTTATTTGCTGTTGCAGAATGCATTCCGGTAGCAGTGTGTTTTCTGAAGGTTCACAGTTTATTAGTGTTACTGCAAATTCTGAAACTTTTCTTTAATTTTGCCACAGTGTACAACTGGTCAAGCTGTGAAACTAGGCAAGAATAATTACATACTATAACATTACTCTTGGATAATTTCCAGAAGAATGCCACTTTGAGATCAAATGCTTTTTTTCTCCCACTGTTTTTTCTCAGTTATTATTGGTGAGTTTGTCATCAAAACTGATAAAGAATTTAATTACATCCTTTTCAGTTGGTCATTATTTAAATGCCTTTTTCTGTTACTTCAGACAAGTCATTCCCACAGGCAGGCCAAATACAGGGAGTCTGATGTGTTTGGGAGACACTGATCTGAAGGAAAACTGTAAGCTTAACTTGATAATGAGCTGTCCTGCTTTAGGTTGGCTAGACTACGTATGACTAGCTTGAAGCGAACAAGGAAGTGAGCACTGTTAAACATTAGGCAAATGGAGATTTTTGCTAGAATTGTTAGATTGTAGCACTGAAAGTGAATGAGTTTTGATATTACACCTTTAATGTAAACAGACTCAACTAAGGGTAGTGATTGGATTTAAAACTTGTATATATTTATGTGGTTGTTGTAGGGGTTTTGTGCACACACACCCCCACATGTCACATACAGGGTCAAGGGCAGACAGCAGTGGTGTGTCCTTGTATGTTCTCTATTCCTCAGCAGATCTGACTTAATAAAAGTTAATTCCTTTTTACATCATTTACTGGTGATGCATTAAAACTCACAGAGAGTTTGTGAACAAATAGTATACATCTCTCTCTCTCTCTTTCCTTTTTTACCCACTCATCCAAAATCCAACCTTTCACAGAATGGCCTGAGGACAAATTAATATTTTAGTCACTCCAGAATTGAGAAAAAGCCTGGACAGGGCACTTGTTCTTTTTACCCACTTATTTGTAATTTCGTAGGTGCATACCTAAGTCCAAAAACTGATTGAGAGTTTGTGTGGTTCAAACTGATCTGATTGGCTGTCAGCTTCAATCTGGCCCTCCAAGAAGACATTCCTTTTGGGCATGCTCAATGACAGTGACCAGCGTCTGTTGTCAGGCCAACGAGGATGAGTGGGAATGAGAGGCTGGGGGGGGGGGGGGGGGGCT